>JAKSZP010001104.1:0-11174 GCA_022478985.1 Massospora cicadina | reverse complement strand
TAAAGCCATCCTTGCAGCGGGCATAAAAGGGTTTGTAGAAGCGGGAAAAAGGGATGGCGGGGCTCTGAACCAGTTTTGGATGGAGCATAGATTTGGGCTAAAACAACCCTGCCAGTAAGGGAAGTAGGGTGGGCTCTGAGAGAGGGATTGCTTTGTCACGTTGTCCAGAATATGGCACTCCATTACGCGACACGTATCCGCCTGCCTCCATCCACCCCCAGAGGGCCCACCAGTCCTGGGGTGGACGTGGCACAAAGGGGGAGCACCAGTGGAGCGGTGTGTTTGATTAGTAAGGCGTGGATGTGGGCGAGCAGATGGGCCATTTGGGAACAATTTGGGGGCCCCAGCAGTTCGTTGCCCAAGGAGGAATGTTTTAATTTTTGGAGGCGTTCAGTCTGCGTTGCAGGGAATATTCCTGGATGAGAGCTTTCCCGGGTATTTGATTAAAAAAAAAATCATCGGAATGCCAATATCTTGACTGGGGTTGGGCCTGGCACATGGCCCCCAGTGATTTTGGGCATTCACTTTTCCCAGTAGTGGGTCAAGGCTGAAGTTGTATAAGAGAGGGCTGAGGGGTCCCCTTGTCACAAGCCCCTTTGAGGGCGGACTATGCCCGTTAGGAAGCCAGGCCCTTGCTGCCATTGTTGCAGATTCCGTGAGCATCACCCAGTTGATGAGGCAGAAGGGGTAGGCAGATTGATGGGCAGGCCCTGTTAATCCCAGTTTACTCCATCAACAGTCCTTTTGTTGGTCCATAAGTGCCCCAGAGCTGTGGCAGGACTGACATACATTAGCCACAGAGTGCACGTTGTCCCAGAATGACCTTCTGGGATGAAGGCAAAGTGGGGAGATGGTGGCAGATGCTACAGTCCCTAATCAGTTGGCCATAATTTTGTTAAAATTTTGGTGTCTGTGTTGGTAGAGAAATGGAATGTGTCAGTTGGCTAAGTCCCCTTTCTTGAAGAGTGTGACAGTAAAGGCCTCATGTGCTCCTGGTAGGAGGCGCGTTTCCAACAGGCTTTGGTTGGAGTGAGGCTAGCAGCAATGGGGATATATATTTAAAATATTTTTGTAGAACTCATATGGAATGCCATCTGGGCCTGGAGCATTTCAGTTTATGCACCAATGAATGGTAGTCCATAATTCGTTTGGAGTAATTAAATTCATTATTTCTCTGGGCATTGGAAAATGGTGATATAAGCTCGGCTTACAAATTCCGCCACTTCAGCAATAAGAATTGGTTTGGCTCAGTACATCTCAGAGTAATATTTTTACTTTAATTGCCACTTCGGCTGGTATATCTGCAATAAAATTATCCGGATATTTGCACCTGCGTGCAGGCCACGCTCTGCAGCTTTTGCAAAAAATTTTTAAAGAAATATACGATGCACTTGTCACCTTTTTGTGATGCATGTGGCCCTGTATTGGACACAAACCTGATCGTTTGTGTTGCCTTGAGCGCGTTGGTGGGCGGCTGCCTCTGCCCACTTCTGGCCCCATGCAGGGCTGTATCCTGTAGCTGGTTTGTTGGACTCCCGGTGTGCCAATTTTCAGAGCGTGCGGGAGATAACTGCCAATGTGGCTCATGCGAGCGTCTGGAGGAGAGATGGCGAGAGTGGCGGATGGTGTCTCTTTGAAAATTGCCCGTGGAAATGGGGTCTCAGCCAAAATAATTTAACAACTTTTTACTCAAAGTTGCCTCTTCCACCCACGTGGAAAATCCTGGCAACGTGAGCTCAGAGGGTGATTTTGCAACAATGTGGGCCTTAGCAACTGTGACAGGTAGGTAGGTTATTAATGACCAGTTGGTGGTCGGAGAATTCCATTTTCGTTGTTTTGAAGTGGGAGATGTGGGGTTGGAATTTTGCTAGCATTAGAATAAGGTTGATGCGGGTCATGGACCTTAATTGGCTGTTGTGGATGTGGGGACGCATCATGTTTTTTGAGCAGCGGGGCATGTCACAGCAGAACATCCACTAACCCAAGGTGGCCTTTAGAACGCGTAGTTCTACATGACCCTATGGGGCGTGGGGTGAGGGAGAGGCCAGCAGTCCGTTAGTGAGGTTAGCCAACAGTTCATGTCACCGACTAGGAAAGAATCAGGGGGTAGCAGGAGGGATTTGACCAATGAGAAAAATTCCTGACGCTTGTGTGCACTGTTTGGGGCATAGATATTGATGATTGCGTGTGCTACGTTGGCCCATGAGAAGGTGATGACAAGCACTTGGCCATTTAGGAATGTTTCTGAAGATACAAATTTGAAAAAATTATTTTTAAATTAGCACCTCACAGTGCCTCGACCAAAAGGATAGGGATGGGAGGAGCCTTGTTTTCCAAGTTTCCTCAGAACCTCGTGGACAGTGGGACTCCTGGATGGCCAGGATATCCACGGGTAAATTTTTTTGTAAAAAACTCAGTTTCTTTGCCCAGGATGGCGAGACCTTGAGTCCAGCAGTATTCAACGTCCTTAAAGTGAAGGTTTCCCCCATCGCACCTTAGGTGTGAGGGTGTGGGCCCCTGGGCCCACCAGCCTCTTCTAGGTCCCCATGGGCTTTTACAGCAGTGTGTGTGATAGCAGCAACGCTATCAGAGTTTTTGTTGATTTTTGCAGAAAGAGTCGCGTTGGCTTTGGCCTTCACTTTTTATTTCCCCAACGTCGGACGAATTTTTTGCGGTGCAGATGAGTTTGGTGCACCACTGAGCGGGTCAAAAAAACTTTCAGTTGGGATAGGTCCCAAGTCAGTTTTGACCAGAGCTTGGGTGCAACAATTGGGTCAGATCGAGTCTCCCTTCAATCCTCAGATTGAGTGGCCCGCTCAGCATGAGCTTTCCAATCTGATTGGTTGATGGATTCCCAAGTTGCTTCCACCGCGAAGGTTTCCATGTCCTCCTGGCGTTGTGAGTGTGGGATAGCGGTGGTGGCCTTGGCCGTTTCCTTGGCCGTGGCCCTACAGGCCTGCTTGGCCTTCTTCCATTCTTGCGGGGAGATAGGCTTTACCAATAGGTAGCAGCCTTGTGCTCCTCACGGGAAAGCCTCCTTGGTGCTTGCAGTTGGTTCGTAGTGCGCCTCTCTGTTGGCCATGGCCACCGAGGGGTGCTCTTGGAATGTGACGCCCTCCTTGATGGGGCATGTGTGCGCCTTAAAGCTGAACGCGTCACAGTGGGTGTAAATGGGGGGCGCGCTGTCCACGGTCACCTGGAATGGGTGGGTGGTATGCCCTGAAATATCAATAAAAGTGGAGTGCAGGATCTGGGTTAGGTCCTTCACAATCTCCTCAGTTGGGGTCAGAACTGCGATGGCTTTGCCAGTGCAAAGTGTGGCATCAGCATGAAGCGTTGCATTTTGAAAGATTGTGTTTTACCATATATGGCGAGACCATCTTTCAGGTGTTGTTCCAAAATATCACGTTTTACTGTAGTAGGCAAAAAGTCAAACGTGAGGAAAATTTGGTTTGATTTTGTCCATCTGGTGCATTTGGTTTTGACTCATTGCCCTTCATGGAGGTTGACCACTATGCGCACTGCTGCAGCCTAATCTGCTGCTTTTTTGCTTTCAAAACCTAGGTCCAGCTAACTGCG
Source organism: Massospora cicadina (assembly GCA_022478985.1). Classification (NCBI taxonomy): domain Eukaryota; kingdom Fungi; phylum Entomophthoromycota; class Entomophthoromycetes; order Entomophthorales; family Entomophthoraceae; genus Massospora; species Massospora cicadina. The sequence goes on along the minus strand of JAKSZP010001104.1, from coordinate 7,595 downwards.
TGACATGGAGTGAGGTGCAACGTACACCGCAGTTGGGAAAATTTTGTGTACATCTTCACAAAATTTTTCCCATAAGGCCGTTTTTTGGATGTCCAGATACACGCGGACTCCAAATTCCACCGATGAAAGTGGTTGGGAGTGTGGCGTGTTGATATACTGGTTGCATCGTGCTTGCCATGCGAGTATCTCCGGGGAAATCGTGACTGCCAGTTATTTAAGATTTTTGTCTATTCCGCCAGATTCTCTGGGGCGTTTTTGAACGTTGGAGGCCGCGGGCCTTCCACCTGCTCCTCTTACCTTGCTTGCCCAACTGCTCCCTGACATGGGCGCAGACTAATCTCCTCTGTGAGATTATCAAACTAGATTCAGTCTTGAATTGAATAGGTTGCAAAAGTGTTTGCAACGAGAAAGAAAAGTGATATGGATGTAGAAAACCCAATCTTAGTTCAATAAGAATTAAAATATTACAAATTCTTGCTGACCAATTTTATCATGAGGCTCATGTGTTGTTGAGCTAAGGTCATAATGGCTTTAACGTTTAGATCACGCTATAAAATGCCACCAAGAATCACTGGTAATACACCACCCTGCTTCTGCGCTTATAAAAGTATTAGTTATGCCCTCTATGATTGAATATCTAAATTTAAATTTATTGTGGGGAAGGCTGACCATGGGACGGACACTTCCAAATTTGACCTGAAAGAGACAAAACTTAGTAACAAGGAAGGCACCCCAGAGAAGCGATGCTATCTCTTGTTACCAGCGGGAACGCCACTTATGGGGAGGGGAGGGAACGTGTGAAGGGGCCGTAGCCACAATTGAACACGTGTGGAGGAAGGGGTCTGATTTGATGAACCAAACTGGGAACCAGGAGGAGACCAGCTGTCGGCGATGCGGTGGGAGGTATCCAAACATCCACACTTGAAAGTGGTCCACCAAATAAGACCAGAATTTGTGGACAGCTTCTGGGAGGGTGGGGGTGGAGCCTGCGATGGCATCCAAAACAATCGTGTGGATAGTCCACATGGCGATTGCAACCACCAGAGCATGGAGGGAGGGTGGAAGGGGAGAAGCCATTGATAAAGCAAACATATCTCTTGACAGACTGAAGGGATGTGTTTGATCCTGGCCCAGCAGACGTTGAACTTCGCGCCATATCACTTTAGAGGTACGACAATTCTCCAGGCGGTGGAACAGCGTTCCATATTGGCCACACACGACGCAGGATGAGTGTAAAGTGTTAGAGCGCTCGGCTGTATGGTACACCCACCTCAGGCAGCGCCACACATGGGAGCGGATTTGAGGCTGCAACAGAGGATGGTGTTCGTATTTCCAGATAGTTTTTTGGGTCTCAATGGAGTAAGGGATTTCCATCATGTCCAGGTAGTCCACCCTGGATAGGACATGGGGCCGTGTGGGGATCATGCCACCTTGAATGGGTAGCCACTTTACCTCTTGTGTGAACTGAGGAGAGGGGCGGCCTCTCTGGGCTGTATGTCCACTAATACGAATTCTCCACTCAGCGCTCCGCATTAAAATTCGTTTGTAGTGGGTTTTAGTCCCGTGAGGACCTGTGGCCGATGGGTGTGAAGCCAGGTATTTCATCAGGGAGTGGGGGTTTGATGGATTGTTGAGGCCCAAGGCTCGGGAGAAGTTGGAGCGGGCTGCGCGGGACCAGTGTTGGGAGGGGAGCGTAGGGGTGGTGATGGCCGCAATCCAGGTACCCAAGATCTTGTCAGCATGGGCTCTGAAGTCAAGCAGGCCCATGCCACCATGATGATGAGGGCCAAAAATGACCTCTAGCCGTACTGGTGGAGGGCGGCCTAACCAAATCCATCCTTGCAGCAGGGCATACAAGGATTTGAAGAAGCTTGAGGAGAAGGGGATGGCATGGGCTCTAAACCAGACTTTGGAGAGGAGCATAGAGTTGGCTAAAACAACCCTGTCAGTAAGGGAAGTAGGGTGGGCTCTGAGGGAGGCGATGTGCTTCGTCACGTTGTCTAGAATATGACTCTCCATTACTGCAGATGCGTACCCGCCTGCCTCCACCCACACGCCCAGATGGCGGACTGGCCCTATGGTAGGGCGTGGCACGAAGGGGAGCACCAATGGGGCGGTGTGGGATGAGCTGGGAGGGCGAGCACGTGTGCGAGCAGATGGGCAGGGCTGGGCACTGGTTGCTGGGCCCAGCAGGTTTGATACCGACCAAGGAGATTAATCTCAGTTTTGGAAGCATTCAGTGCAGCAATACTTACCCGGGAATATTCCTGGATAGTAGCTTTAAGCGCGCGTACATCTTTATTATTAGACACCCCAACCACACAGTCATCTGCAAACGCCATCATCTTGACTGGGGCTTGGCCTGGCACATGGACCCCTGTGAGTTGGGCATTCACGTTTTGAAGTAGTGGGTCAAGGCTGAAGTTGTATAAGAGTGGGCTAAGGGGGTACCCTTGTCGCAAGCACCTTTGAGGGCGGACTACTTCCATTAGGAAGCCAGGGCCACGTACTGCCATTGTTGCAGATTCTGTGAGCAGCATCACCCAGTTGATGAAGCGAGGGGGTAAGCGGAATTGATGGAGGCAGGCCCTGAGGTATTCCCAGTTTACTCTATCATAGGCCTTCTGTTGGTCCAAGAATACAAGTGCCCCAGAGGCTGTGGACTGGCATGCGTTAGCCACAGAGTGCACGTTGTCCCAAATCGACCTTCTGGGTATGAAACTGAATTGTTCTGGGGAGATGGTGGCAGATGCTACAATCCCTATACAGTTATACATGCTTTTTGTTAAAATTTTTGTATCCGTGTTAGTTAAAGAAATGGGGCGCCAGTTGGCTAGATCTAGATTGTCACCTTTCTTGAAGAGTGTGACGGTGAAGGCCTCTTGTCCTCCTGGTAAGAGGCGCGTTATCAATAGGCTCTGGTTAAGTGAGGCAAGCAGTAGTGGGGATATATATTTAAAGTACTTTTTATAGAATTCATATGGAAAGCCATCTGGGCCTGGGCATTTCCAGTTTGGTGCACCGCGGATGGCTGTCCATAATTTGTTCAGAGTAATCAAATTCATTATTTCTGGGTATTGGGAAACGGTGCAGATGTGGGCTCAGTCGAGAAATTCTGCCACTTCGGCCAGCTGAATTGGATTGGATTGGTATAACTCAGAGTAATACTTCTGTGTTTTAATTGCCACTTCGGCTGGCATATCCGCGATGGAATCATCTGATCTTCGCACTTGTATGCAGGCCACGCTCTGGCGCGGTGCAAAAAAATTTTTTAAAAAATATATGCAGTGCACTTGTCACCCTTTGTAATGCGTTTGGCCCTGTACTGAACACAAACCCAATGTTTGTGTTGCCTTTCAAGCGCTTTGAGGTGGGCGGCTGCCTCCGCCCACTTCCAGCCCCATGCAGGGCTGTATCCTGTAACTGGGATGTTTGACTCCAGGTGTGCCAACTCTGCCAGAGCGTGCAAAATGACAGCCAATGTGGCTCATGAGCGTCTGGAGGAGAGGTGGTGAGAATGGCAGATGGTATCCTCTTTGAAGGTTGCCCATGTGGAGATGGGGTCCATGCAAAACAGTGCAACAAACTCTTTTGCCAAAGTTGCTGATTCCACCCAAGTGGAAAATCCTGGCGACGCAAGTTTGGGGGGCAGAGTTTGCGCCAATGTGGTGCCTTAGCCACTGTGACAGGTAGGTGGTAGGTTATTGAGACCAGTTGGTGGTCGGAGAATTCCATTTTTGTTGTTTTGAAGTGGGAAATGTGGGGTTGGAATTTCGCCAGCGTAAGGATAAGGTTTGTGCGAGACATGGACCTTAATTGGCTGTTGTGGACGCGAGGGCGTGTCATGTTTTTGAGCAGCAGGGCTCGCCGTGGCAGCGCATCTATCAACCCAAGGGTGGCCTTTAGAACGCGAAGTTCTATGTGACCCTGGGGGGCGTGGGAGGAGGAAGGCCAACAGTCCATTGGTGTGTTTATCCAACAGTTCATATCGCTGACTATGAAATGGTCTGGGGGTAATGGGAGGGATTTGACTGATGAGAAAAATTGCTGATGTTCTCATGCACAGGGTGGGGCATAGATGTTTATGATAGCATGCGCCACATTGGCCCATAAAAAAGTGACAACGAGGACTTGGCCATTGAAGAAGGTTTCTGATAATAAAAATTTGAAGAAATTGTTTCTCTGAATTAGCACCCCACAGTGCTCTGACCAAAAGGATAGGGATGGGAGGAGCATGGTTTTCCAAGCCTTCTCGGAACCTCATGGACAGTGGGACTCCTGGATGGCCAGGATACCACGGGTAAATTTTGTTGTAAAAAAACCAGTTTCCTAGCCTGGGACAGTGAGGACTTGAGTCTGGCAATATCAACATTTCTAAAGTGAAGGTTTCCCCCATCACACCTTAGGTGCGAGGGGTGGGCACCTGGGCCCACTAGCCTCCTCTAGATCCCCACGGGCCTTCACAGCAGCGTGGGTGCTTGCACAATGCTATCAGTAGTTTTGTTGATTTTAGCAGAAAGATTTGCGTTGGCTTTTGCCTTCGCTTTTGTTAACCCAACGTTGGACAAATTTTTTGTGGTGCAGATGAGTTCGGTGCACCATTGAGTGGGTCAAAAAAAAATTTCAGATAGGATGGGCCCCAAGTCAGTTTCAACCAGAGCTTGGTTGCAAAGATTGGGTGAGATCGAGTCCCCCATTGGATCCTCAAATTGGGTGGCCCAATCAGCATGGGCTTCCCAAACTGATTGGTTGATGGATTTCTGAGTTGCTTCCACTGCAAAGGTTTTGATGTCCTCCTGGCGTTGGGAGTGTGAAATAGCGGTGTTGACTTTGGCCGCTTCCTTGGCTGCGACCCTGTGGGCCTGCTTGGCCTTCTTTCACTCTTGTGAGGAAATAGGCTTTACCAGTAGGTAGCAGCCTTGTGCTCTCCATGGGAAAGCCTCTTTGGTGCTTGCAGTTGGTTCATAGTGCGCCTCTCCACTTGCCATGGCTGCCAAGGGGCGCTCTTGGAATGTGACGCCCTCCTTGGTGGGGCATGCATGTGCCTTATGGCTGAACGCATTGCAGTGGGTGCAGATGGGGGGCGCGCTGTCCACGGTTGCCCAGAAAGGGTGGGTGGTATGCCCTTCAATATTGATTTATGTGGAGTGTGGGATCTGGGTTAGGTCCTTTGTGATCTCCTTGGTTGGGGTCAGAACTGTGATGGCTTTGCCAGTGCACAGGTGTGGCATCAGCATAAAGCATTGCATCTCAAAAGATTGTATTTCGCTGTATATGGTGAGACCATCTTTCAGGTGTTGTTCCAAATTGTCACGTTTTACCGTAGTAGGCAAAAAGTCAAACGTGAGGAAAATTTGGCCTGATTTTGTCCATCTGGTGCATTTAGTTTCGACAACCCATTACCCTTCAGGAAGGTCGACCACTATGCGCACCACTGCAGCCTCATCTGCTGCTTTTTTGCTTTCAAAACCTAGGTCCAGCCAACCATGTGACATGGAGTGAGGTGCGACGTACACCATGGGTCAGGAAAAAAGTTTTTATCCCCACAAAATTTTTCCCATAAAGCCATTTGTTGGATGTCCAGAAACACATGGACTCCGTATTCCACTGACAAAAGTGGCTGGGAGTGCGGCGTGTTGATGTACTGGTTGCATCGTGCTTGCCAAGTGAGGATTTCTGGGGAAATAGTGACCACCGGTTTTTAAAATAATTTTCTATTCTGCCAGTTTCTCTGGGGCGTTTTTGAACATTTGAGGCCGCGGGCCTACCACCTGCTCCTCTTACCTTACTTGCCCAACTGCTCCCTGACATGGGCGCAGACTAATCTCCTCTGTGAGATTATCAAACTAGATTCAGACTTGAATTGAATGGGTTGCAAAAGTGATTGCAACGAGAGAGAAAAGTTTTTTCTATGATTGAATATTGAAATGATGCAAAGTCATGTTTGGACCACCCAATGTCACAGCACAAACCAATCAACCTCTTTAAATGAATGAAGGTAGGAGATCTTGGAGAGCTTTTCTTATTGTCAAGAAATTTTTGTAAAATTCTGCAATATATCTGAAATAACTTGCCATACCTACAAATGTAGGGGCACTAAGCTGCCACATGTCCTAAATGTCGCCCTGAGGTGAACCTTGTAAGATCTCAAGAGGATGAAAGCCAGGGTTTAATAGCCTTGTCAGTGAAGGGGGACGCTCTACTGCCAGTTATACTCAAGTTTTGTCCTAAAATCCATAATAGTTTGAAAGATTCTCCTATTCAAGAACTTGATAAGAGCATCCCTATGGTGTTGACCATAACCAGAAGTCAATAAGTGGCCATGTAATTAGGAAGGACAAAAAGTTGTCTCTAAACTGTATACTACTCAAATTGTTGAGCATAATCTGGAGATGATGAAGAGTCTTAATCTTTACCTCCCTTAAAGAAAATAGTTGCACTACCAATTAAGTCCCTAAACACTCACTTCTCCAATGTAAGAACATATCAAGACAATGATGGACCAAATGATACTCCTTCCATTAGCAAAATCTTGGGGATTTATAATACTTTTTTGATTGTACTTATATATAAATATTTGCATAAAACAAAGTTCAGGTTTGAGCCATTGTTGACAGTGGCGCTTCTGTAAATTTAATATTCAGTTAAACAAAAAGCAATTGAGGTTAGATCCTGACGTAGCTCACCATCGGTGTTATGGAACCACTAGCCCTGAGGGTACCATTAATGAAGGAGTGCATAGTGCGCTATTAATGTGATTCGGCTCTCTGAAAGTTAGTGCACCTTCTATTTTGCATCCAAATTATAACTACTAACTTCTTGTTGGTGCTGGCTTCATATGTTTTTATGTAGTCAATATATGTTATGACAAGATTACGTTTACTATACTAGGTCAAACTCTACCACTCAACTATTCAAGAGAAAATCAGACTTCTTTAAATCATAAAATAATTTCACTAATGTGATCTATAGTGACGGTGTAGTCCCATCTGATATCAATAAGTAGGTTACCCAATTTTTTCTCCTCCAGCCACTCTCAACAAGAAAAACATTCCCCTCAGAGCTTCAAAGAGATGTATTATATACACTGGAGAACAGCGTGAGGTGTCCGCCAGGATGAAATTGGAGCTAAATGAATGGTTGATAAAGAGAAATTATTCCCTTGGCAATGGTTAAGGCCTGAAACTTTTTCAGAACCCGCCATAATCTCATCTGGTTATTCAGAGATATGTTTATTACTTTCTAACCCAAATTCTCTTAAAATATCTATCAAGAGAGGACAGAAAATCACATTTGTACATCTCACTCCATTAGAAGAAATTTGGGAAGTACATGAGTTTGGAAACTTAAAGAGTTTGTCTTACTTAATCCAGATCTACCAAATAGTGAAGTCATTACCCATGAGCAACTCAATGTACTAACTGAGGGTCAGAAAGACTAAGTGATAGCCCTTATACAAATATATGCCCAAGTATTTGCAGTAGATGACTATGACCTCAGATGCGCAGTAGGTATCCAGATCCACGTTGAAACTGGGAATGTGTGCCCATACATTCACAACTGACATGGAGAAGTAAGGCTGCTAATATGGGTTG
>JAKSZP010001103.1:0-11211 GCA_022478985.1 Massospora cicadina | reverse complement strand
GGTTCCTCTGGCCATATACCCCCCTCTGACAGGATCTTGAGGGGGGCCTTGTCAGGATTTGAAATAAAAGTTGTATCATATTTCCCATCTTCTGAATCAGGCCATGCTGAATTGGTTTGTCAAACCTACCTGAGCTAAATCTATTTCAGGATTATCCTCACCTATTCCTGAGTCACGTGGGGCAGCATGTCCACCCATTCAGTCAGGTGAGTGACACTATCCATTAAGGACACCCACGAGGAGGTCATTCCAGAAGATCAGTAAAGATCCTGATCAGATGAGGCCCTGACAATCCTGAAGGCACCAAGTCCCAATGCACCCTATAAATATTGAAGCCTTTTAGTTTAATAAAATATTCGGTATTCTAACCCATTTTTCCCATTTCCTCCTCGGCGCTCTTTCCAATTTTTCCAGCTTTGAGACACTGCAAACCCTGGCGTCAGTCCAAAGAACTGTAGCACTGACAATGGTCATCCGCGGGGTCCTAACAACCCCATATCACCCTGAGTCCAGCGGAATGGTTGAACGGGTTAACAGGATTCTGGTGAATATACTATGGAAGTTGGTTACAGATAGACCCTCTGATTGGAGTGCACTTCTTTCTACCGCGGTGTTTGCCTACAATATAAGCTACCATTCTGCCATGGGAAAAAGCCCTTTCCAATTGCTTTATGGATGGCACCCCGCTCTTCCTGCGCTGCTATATGCCTGTGTAGAGGACACCAGCGGAATGGGACCGCAATGATATTTAACCACCCTTACAATATGCTGATTAAGTTATAAACCAAAGCATACTCATTCAGCTTAGTTAAGAAAACTAAAAATCAGGCTGCTGATCAGGGATGGAGAAGTGGCCTAGCACAGTTCAAAGATGGAGATATGGTGCTATTCCACAATCAGCACAGGTTTGGGTGGAAGCACAAGCTTGCGAATATTTGGATTGGGAAATTTGAGATAATAGAAAAAATGGGAGTTGATGATTATACTATCAAGGATCCTGCGAGCAGTCAGATTATAGATTGGGTGCACGTAAAATTCCTTTGGGCATATAATCAGTAATATAGCCCCTCTAAAAATGAAAAAATATGTGTAACTGCTGACAATGAAACTTATTTGTAGAAATATCATATGTGAGTTTTATTACTTTTTAATTGGGGTTGTTACTTGAGGTCTGTCACTTCGCTGTCTTTGTCTTCCTGTCCTTTTTTGGCTTCTTACGGTGTTCCTTTTGTTTTTATTGATGGGACTTTTGTTTCTTCTTCTGCTGCTTCAAGTGTGCCATAGTTTCTATAGGCTCATATGGGGCTGGGGGTGGAGGAGAAGGCTGCTGAGGTGAGAGTGAGGGGGCTGAAATCCACTCTGGGGCCACTGCACTAGTCTGAAGAGGGGAGGCTGGTGTGATGGGACTAGAAGAGGAAGATGGACTGGGGTTCCAGGGTAACAGGTGAGGTGGTGAGAGCTCAGCTGGTTGATCAAGTCAAAACCGTTCTTGCCCCACTAGGAGCAAATCTTGCAACCACATGCGTTGATGATCCCAGGAAATCAACGAGTACACCAACAGGGGGGTCAGAGTCATAAAGGCTGGTGAGTAAGCAGGTAAGTTCCAGCTCAAGGGGAAAAGGCTGCACTCAGTGCCAGGAAATCTATAAGGAAGTCCTCCATGCTTGTATATGCTATCAGAAAAGGAGCAGTTGAGGTGAATGCTGCTTGCCAGACCCACTTGTGGGATGTCTGGTGCTGCTCTATTCCTGAACCTAAAGCATTTGCAGGATGCAAAATTAAGTTACCTAAGAGCGCCAGGATGGGAAGGTACTGCGATGGATCATTGGCGCTGAGGGTTGTGAACGCTGGGGTGACCCCAGAGCAAAGGCGAGCTAACTGGTTGTTGCAGAAGTTTACCCCAGAGACTGGAAGTGGGTAGGAGCATGGGGAAAGGACCCTGACCAGCAGGCTATCACCCACTGCACAAAGCAAAGCATCCGCTGAACAGACAGAGCCACAGGATGAGGCTCAGCAGGAGATGGAAGCACTAGGTGACTAAAGCCACTCGCCAGGAGCTGGGCTTCTTTGTTATATAAAGGCCCTCAGGTCCGCTCCCCTCCCCAGCGTAGCTGGGCCACTATGTCCCCAAAGGGGGCATGCCAGGAAGCCAAATGGCTGATAAATTCGGGAAGAATCTCTTCCTGGGTAAGCACGGTTGTGAGGTCCATGTCATCCTCATCCTCATCAGCTGGGGGAAAAGGAAACTGGATAAGAGGGATGTGGCCTGGGTCAGTTAACTCCACACCAAGCCACAGATGGTAGAAGAATGTGAACTCACAGACTCACATCTGTTAGCACATGATGGTTTATATGGCGTTGAAGGAAAAAGAGACGTACAGCTTTATTGTCCAGTCAAAGGGGGGTAATGTTGAGAATCCTTATGACTGGATGACAAGCCACCATTATGATCAAGAGAATCATTAGAGGAATTCCGCCAAAGGTTCAGTGGACAGAATCCGCCGAGGATGTTTCAGAGCTATAAGTAATTGATCACCTTAGGATGAGGCAATAATGGGTTATAATGGGTCATATCAGATTGCCTTCAAAATAGGGCGATAAGGCGATGTTGACATTTGACAAAAGATAAATTGGATTGCCTTTAATCAGGGTGATAAAGAATTGAAGAACAACAAGCCAAAACCAATGAGTATAAAGGCGAAACAAATAAACTAAGTGAAAGGGTTGGTACCAACTGAGGTCGCTGGAATATCAATGAAACAAGGGACTGTAATAAAGTGTTTTTTGGGAGTAGAGAAGAAGAAAAATTGGAAGAAAGAGAGAGCGGACTAGAGGAAGATCCGCTGATTTAATATATTAAAAATTAAAGAAGTGTCTTGGGGAAAATTGCTTCCATTTTATTATAATTTAAAGTATTTACAAGTGGTCCAAGGAACAGGTGATTGTCATACAGTCCATTACAATTGTTCAATGGCTGAAACCCTGTGCGAAAAACTCTTCAGCAGATATATACAGGATTGCTAAGATTTAAAAAAGATGAACTGAGGGAAGCATAGCGGCCAATGGGGCCATGCTACCATGGAAAAATTACTCAAAAGCATTTTGAACGCTGCTTACAAAATTGGTGACTGACCCAAACAAACAGCAGGAAACAAACTACTGACTGCACGTTCATTTTTTAAAGGTAACAACTGCAGCGCCCATCTCTACAAGGAGGGCAGAAGTGGCTAAAAAATATATGGTTAATTATGTCAGGGAGATGGCAGAGAAAGTTTAGACTATACTGCCAGTAGGAATGCAAAAGCACTAAAAGGGAAATCCAGAATTCCAGAGGCATTGCCACTTGAATGACGTTATCTTGTGCGTGGAGGTGTGTGACAATTGAGCACTGGTGAATTGCAAATGTAAAAAGAATTCTGGCAAGAGACCAGGATGTTGCAACTCCAGACCCAGTGGGCCTTGAAGCAGGGAATTGTAAAATCAGATTTTCTAGTTTGAAATCATCTATAGGAGAGTTTGGTACAAAAATGGAGGTGAGGGGGCTGATCCTCAATTAGAGTGAAGACAGATGGGCCCACAGGTTTCCAATATCCTGCTAGCGGATAGTCTTGACAATAGGGTTAAATTTCCATAGGTTTCTTACATGATACATCCAGTTGACTGCAGTAGGAGCTATAGTTACTATCATGACCGGTATTGCCCAGCCAATGTAGGGCTTGAAGCGCCACATCATTAATGCCATAGGGAGTTTGGTAGGGAAAAAATTTGAAATAAATCAAAATCTTGGGAAATTGGAAAGATTTTAACAAGTGTTAAATTGAGAAAATTGACTGCAATTATCCTCAGTGTATTATGCCAGCTTAAATAGACTATTGATTAAAGGAATAACTTAGTTAAACACAGAATCAGGACCCTCAAGGTTTGACCTAACCTGGCAAACTTTCATTGGGGAAAACAAATTTAATTAGAACAGACTTTGAAGGAGTTGGTGGTGGGCCAAGTCACTGTTAGTTCGACCTTGGATGCCCAAATTGCAGTTTCAATGCATTTCCTAATGGTTAGAACGATGGTGTCTCACCTGAAAGAGGATGGGAATCTCCCAAGGCACCCCATGTAGGGGTGGTCCCAAAAGGTCAGAAAATGGATTTGGGATACCCAACACACCAGCACCTGGTCACTTTGGCATCTGTTCAGCAAAGCAATATGCATCAAACAATAATCCTAATTTATGAGGGGAGGGGTTCAATCTATTGGCAACTTTTGACAATGACCCAACACCATCAGTGAGTTCCACCAAAGATTAGGCATTTGACACATTTGTCTAAGGAGATACATGCCAATTGGGCTTTCTCCCCATGTTTTTAAGGGCATTTTTGAATTGGTGACAACATTTTACAATGACCCTATGCAATTGGCAAGTTTTTACCAAAGATTTGACACTGGATACATTCTTCCTAAAAGTTACACGCCTGTCAGGCTTTGTCCACAATGTTTTTGAGGCAGGTTTTGAACTGATGGCAACGTTTTCCAATGGCTTGATGCCATTGGCAAGCTTTGCTGAGAATTTGACACTTGATTCCTCTTTTACTGAATGTGCAAGCCCACTGGGCTTTGTTATTGAGGGTTAAGGCTTTTTTTTTTAGTACTAGATGGTCATTGAGGGTTAAGGCTTATGGACTTTAATATTGAGGGCTTGGTGCTGTTGGCTTCATAAGAACGCTTTGGCACATGGGGGTGGCGGCTTCCAATTATTTTGGCACAAATTTACTCAATTTGTCATACTAATTTGGTGGAGTCAATTGCAGGGACAGGTGGTGGAATCTTCAGAGGGAGAGCTGTTACCCATCACTTGTCTATCACATGGTCAAGATTGCCATGTGAGATGAAAGGGACAGCTTCCCTCTTTGGACTTTTTTTGTAGGGAATGTGAACACCACATGGTCTAAGCAGAGGGGGCACTCTCCCAGACTTACAATCTCAGTCCAAACTTAGCTTAAGGTTTTTATACAAATCAAAGTCAATCTGTTACTTGGGTTTTAAATTAACGTTAAGTTGGGCCAGAAGTGAGAATTTTAGGTCAGCCAATCAAGTATTTTAGTTAATTTGAAAAGCTTGGTGGAAATCCTTAAGTTAATAAGATTGTAGCTTTGAAAAGATATGAGTGGGGTTATAGTAAAATTAAAACATCAGCAAATTTTGTTTTCTATTAAAATTGGACAATCATACTGATGGATCATATATACATACACACATACCTTTATATTATATATATATATATATATTTAAGTCTAAAATACTCAATTTGAATCATTTGTTTATTAAAATGAGCAATGTTAAGTAATACCACTATCTATCTAAAATAAAATATTATTAAATCTCAAATCAATTGTTTATTAAACCTGAGCAACGCTGGGTAACTCCGATAGTACTCTATAAATTTTGGGGATGGTCATAGGCTTTTTAATAAAATATAACAATTTATAATAAAAGGCATAAATGTGAATGAAAAAAGATTAAAATTTAATGACAATTGTATATCATTTTAGTTGAGCGTTTTGATATTATTTGTTTAATTTGATAGGTTTATAGGTTTTAATAATCATTTGGTAGTTTTTGGTTGTTTTATAAGTCCAACAATATGTTTTGGCTGATTGATTGGTGTTTTCATAGCTAATTTGATGGGATCAATGGTTTCAGGTAAGTGATTGGTGGGTTAGTTAATTTGGTAGACTAAATTGATTTTGGCTAAGTTGTAGGAGATTGGAACTTTGAAAGGTTTATTGGTTTAAGAACTTATTGCTGGCCATTAACAATAAAAACTAGTTAATTAGGATTATCTGGTAAATTTTCAAGCTCATAAGCGAAGGCAGGCAAAATGGGATTTTTAAAAACATGAGGCTAAAAATTCCATTATAAAAATATTGTGTAATTGTTTATATAGGATACAAAATCTCTATCAAATGAATCAAAAATCAATAAATTTGGCACAAGATATTCTGTAGATATTTATAAATAGTAATAGGGTATTTTACAAAAAGATGATGATAATTTTATTATGAACTGTATATTTAATTTAAAAATGAGTTTCTAATGATATTTTTTATCATTTCAACTGAGCTTTTGGTATTATTTATTTAATCTGATAGTTCATAGTTTTTATAAGTAGTTGGTAGTTTTTGTTGTTTTTCAGTTTAACAAATTGATTTTGGATGAGGGATTGGTGGCTCTGGTTAAATAATGGGGCCAATGGTTTAGGTAAATGGTTAATGGGTTAGTTAGTTTGTTAGTTTCAATTTTTTGGGTGAGTAATTAATAGTTTTTGGCTATTTCGATAGTTCAATTGGTTTTGGCTAAATGGTTGATTTTAAAATTCAGTAAACTTAATTAATTTTGGCCAAGTGATTGGTAGTTAGATAATTGATTAGGTAAAGGGTTATGAACTTATTGATAGCCATACAATAACTTGAAAAAATAAAACAATTAATTATAATTATCTGTTGAATTATAAACCCAAGCAAAACTGGGTTACTTGGCTAAATACTTATAAAACAATTTTTAAAGTAAATAAGTAGTATCAGAAACCACCATGATTGGCAACTACCTTATCTTCTTTTATTTTAATTTCCATAATTTTATTTAGCCTTTATAAAATAAGATAATATTATGAGTTTATAGGAGGAAATAATGTTTCATCCTAGAGAGTATAAATTTTAAACCTGCTACAAATTAAACCTTAACTAGAGCATTAACAGATTTTGCTCTGCTAAGCAACTACCCCTTTTTTCATCTTTATACACATCTCCACATTTTTTTATTCAATTTTTGATATAAAATGATAATAGGGGAAGGGAGGAAATAAGTTATGTCTTAGCCAGCATATAGTGTAAACCTGTTACAAACCAAACCTGCACCAGAATAGCAACAGGTTTACCCTGCTAGGCAACCACCCTGTCTTTTTTATTTTTATCATAATATCTCAATCACCTTTTTAAATAAAATAATAATAAGATATGTGGGGAGAAAATAATAGTTTGTCATTGCTATCATAGGCTTTAACCTGTTCTGAACTAAACCTGAAGCAGATTGGTAGTAGTATATACCCTGTTAAGCTAACCATCCTTACACAGCAAACCTATTAACCTATCAAATCAATTAAATAAACCAAACTGCTAGCTGAAACTTTATCAATAAAAATACTCACAACCTGACTATAGACTAAATACTTCATCTAACTTACTATATGGCTTTTATAGGTGCTTATAAACTGATATTTGTGATATTAAATCTTAACTTCCTAGCCTATGTGATTTAAAAGATAAGAAAATAATTTTTATATCAATTTAACGTTTTTTTATATATTTAGTTAAAATTTAGATTCAAAAACCCTACCTATTTGTGAACTTAACACTCAAGAGGCATATTTAAATTTTATTCGAGGTGGGCCGACCTGGGGACGATACCGCACCGATGAGGGGAAGTGAAGAAAATGGGAAAGGAGGATAAAACCCGGAAAACCTCCATGCGCGGCGTATGATAGGCCAGGAACTTCATGGACCGCCTTTGCTATTCGCTATCTCGGTTTGGGGCATTGGTCAAGAGGCATATTCATATCATATTTTGTGTAGTAGGGTTTTAGTTTGGGAGACATAATATTTTTTATATAATTTACAAATCTTTGTATTTTATAATAGATGTTTATTACTTATAAAACCAGATATTATATATAAAAAGTAAATTATTTTATAAATAGTTTCTTAGCAGGTATCAGTAAACTAAAAGTTCCTCCATTCCAAATCTTTAAATCCAAGCTTATGTGGATTAGGATAAATGATAAAAATTAGCTTATATAAATAAAATTTTATAGGTTTTGCAAATTTTGTAGTTAAAATTGAGTATAAATTCTTTTACCTGCTCCATAATCCTAAATTCAAGCTGTATATACATGGAAAATTCTTAAACTTGAGTTTTTTTGGTTTGTAAAATAATTTTGTATATACAATTTTTAAATTTGAATTGTTTTATAATAGAAATTTAGTACAGTAAAAGCTAAACTGCCTTTTTGCATATTAAAAAATCCCAGAAATAAACGTTTTCTTAGCTGAACTACAAATTTTAAACAAAACCTCCATACCAAATTTCAGATTCCTAGCTTTTGTGGTTTAAGAGAAACCTTGCTTAATAGTGTCTTTTATCTATATTATAGATTAGCTACAAATACCTACCCGGGAAAATATTCCCTGCCAATTCAACTGAGGGCCGCACTTGCGCCGAAGCCTTGAATCTAAATGTCGGCAATGCGCACGCATCGTTTATCTTAAAATATAGGCAAATCACCGTTTTTACGATAATGGAGAAAAAAGATCTACGCTTAACTCGCACTTATTTTAATCGAAGGGGATAAATTAGGCACCCTTTGGTTTATCACGCTGGCTTTTAAGCAACTCGCGAGGATAGGGTTGACTTCTTATTGGAGAATTCTCACATTTTGAACACGAGGTTGGTTGTTTTAAATCCACTTTCCCACACGATGGCTCTTTTGAACAGAGGCCTTTAACATCGGCTGAACTGTTGATATTTGAGTTAAAGTTGGATGATTCAGCTCCATATTGTCGCTTAATATCCATAATCTCAGCCGCGGCATTCCTTACCAAGTTGACTATCCCATTCAAATCCCAACTGCTACTTGGTTGGCCATAGTACCGACGGACAACGGGAGAAGCGTTCAAACTAATTGAAATAATCAATAGAATTAATTTCAATAATCTCATAGGTTACAGTAGCTCTTAAAACTTTTGGCTATATAGCAAACCTCCAATAAATTAAGATGATGCAATTAAGGCTCTGGCATTACATAGATTAGTGCATCAGTCCACATTCATATCGACATTGATAAAGGTGGTAATCATCATTGCACCCATACATGTCGAGGTTGACTGCGGTTTCTCAAGCGCTTTAACTGATATCTTAGTCAATTTGAGTAATCATTAAAATTAGATAATATATTTAAATATATCTCATGCATCAAATTATATCCATTTATGTTTTACATCACTTAGTTTATTAATAGCATATTTAATAGCTTTACGAGTTGAAGCAAAATCGCTATTTTTTATAGGAAAAGTTGGATTGAATCTTCACAATTTAAATTTGTATTACTCTGCATCATACTAAATTTCATTTTGTTATAAAATGACTCAACAGCCGTTCATCTCTAGGTCATTATCATTCAAGACACCATAGGTTCATTTGACCCTTTTCCAAATTATCAATAAACAATTGTTGCGGTTGCCAAAGTTCACTTATATATAACTAGCGGTGTAGCCAGCGTTGCTCGGCTTTATTTATTCTCAAACAATTTGAACTGATTAATTTAGGCTTTATATTATAGTAACACAAAATTGCTTATTCATTACCATTAAACAAATCAAACCGATTAATCACCAACCTCTTATCCAATTCAGTTGAACCTACCAATTCAATCAAAAAACTACCACCACTTAGCCAAAACCAATTGACTCTATTGAATTACTAATACCATCAAACCACATGGCAAAGCCAAAGAGCCTATCAAATCAACTAAAAATCCACTAACCACTCAGCCAAAAACAATTGAATGTAAAAAACAACCTAATTTTACTAACTCCTCGGCCAAATAAGATTAAGCTTTACAAATCAATCAAAAATCACCAGCTCTCAGCTAAATCCAATTCAAATATCAAATCAATAAAAAACCACTAACCACTTACCCAAAACCATTGGATCTATTGAATTGACTAAAAAGCACCAACTATTCAGCAAATTTAAATTAAACCTATTGGATCAATCAAATACCACTAAACTGTTAATCAAAACATCTCTATATTCAAAAATCATTATGTGTATATATGTGACATATCATCTTTTAAACTACTAAATTAATTTCAACCTAACTTGGCACATGTTTTATAGATTAGGGGAAACTACTTAAAAAGGTATTTTAAAATCAAATAAGAAAAAGCAATTAAAGTATAATTTTTTCAAGAACGATGATAAATTATAGTTAAGCTAACATAACCTAAGATCTAGGGTGGTTAGCCTGGCAGGTAAAACTACTTCCACCCTAGTGCAGGTTTCAAGTTCAAAACCTGTACTGGCTAGAAAATTCTTGGTGTGGATATTTGTCCCAAGGTCAACCCACCTCAAATATTTTTATTTTAACATACTCTAAGATGTAAGCACTTAAATTGATTTGGTTGAAAACTACTCAAAAATGCAGAACTTGACATCTTATAGTCTAAAGAAAAACCAAAATAAATACAGATACATGATTACTTTATATAACTTTGTTAACTATATTGGCTCATCATTTTATTAGTTTAAACTTTTCACTTGCAATTTTGTTTTAAATTATCTATCTATACTATAATATATGTTTATATAGGTATAGATTTTTACAATTGTATAGAGCTAGAAGAGTTACCCATACTTTGCTACAGTGTCTATAGAAATTCAGGTAATTTGAATCTATTAATTTAAATTTTATATTATAGCTAGCAGAACCTAACTGATGTTTTCCTGCATTTGTATATTTATTTATAAAAAAATGGATGGTCTGTATGTAATCTAGAATCTATAATGCATTGTGTAAAAATATGGAAAAATAAAGATGACTCATACTGATAAAAGTCCATTATTTTTATTGGTATAAATAGATGATGAACTATATAGATTTTTTTATGAATAGTTAATGTGAATGAACAATATTTTTTACTATTTCATTCACTATATAATTGAACCAACTTAAAATAATTGAAACTAATACTAACATCTAGCTTAATACAAGTGGACAAATAATATTTTTGGTTTTCTGATTTGGTGTACAGATGTACAGAGTCTCTGGATTTCCTACTCTGGAGCAAGCAACATATAGTTGACCATGCAAAAAACATAAATTTTTTTAATTTAATCTGCCAATGCACAGTGACTGCCCTTGAGCTTTGTTGATTGTCATCACAAAATCAAGATGAACAGGAAAGTTTAGTCATTTGAATGTGAAGGGAAAATCAATGGGAATCACTGGAATGTGTGGAATCAGCATATCTTCTCATTTACTTTGTCAATAATTATTGTTGCTTTAATCACATTTGGCATCAGTTTTTTATAGAAAATCTGGTTCCATTGCATAATTTTAGTGGGTTCAGATTGTTAAGGAGCAGTATTGATGAGCCAACT
>JAKSZP010001102.1:0-11243 GCA_022478985.1 Massospora cicadina | reverse complement strand
GGGGCACCTGGGATTTTTGTAAATTGCGATAAAAGGTAGTGGCCCACATAGTTGGAGACCTCCCCGAAGAGGTCCACCACCAAGTTTGCCCAAGGTACCATTAGTAAAAAATGTAAAATAATGGGTAAATTTATTAAAGAAAGTCAACCAACAAGGAAAATTGGTTGCAAAAACCATATTTAAGGTGGGCCAAGGAAATTCAGGTTCTGTGGAGGTGCGCCCAAGCCTTGATGCTCCAATAAACAGACGCTTCCCTCCATTTTTGTAAGATACACCAAAATTGCCTTCACTTGAGTAATTGATTGAAGCTGTATTTTACCCAAACTTAAAATTTCATAACTCAAATGGGCTTTGAACCCCTGCTCTCCAATTAACTGAATCAAACCATCTTTATTTAAAATGTAAATTGTTCGTTTCAGTGCCTGGGCTGAGATAAGAGGCTGGGCGTTTTGCACCCCATTAGTATCAACCTGGGAATGCTTGGCTTGCACCCAGCGTTGATCTAAGGTGTGTTTCAGATCAGGAAGAGCCTGAAGTTTCACCTTCTGGGCCTCCTGTCACCCAGCCTTATCTCTAGAATCAGTTCCTACTATAATGTCATCCAGCCATGACAGCCTAGTCATATCCATCAGGGATCAATCTAAACAAATACTTAAGATCTCGTCAGGTGGAGTTGCCAACGAAATAGGGGCATTTGATAGTGATTAACTATCAGGTATACTGATTGCGATCAGTCAGGTTTCATCACTGACTGATTGGGAATGAGTAGTAAGTTGTGAGGCGAGTGATGCCGCCTGCAATTAGTGAATCAATCAGTTGGTTTGTGACCTGCCTTAATGAGTATTAAGTCCCATTACCTAAGCAGGTTGCTAGCCAAATATGGTTGGTTTGCTTAGATTATGAGTAAAACATTAGGGACACGTTTTCTGACTTTTTCCATTTAGGTCTCAAGGATTTCAACAACGGAATCCTAGCCAGGATGGGGAAGTCCATCGCTGATGTGATGAATATGGGTGATTCATTGGCAACAGCTGCCATATCATCAAAGAGGTGTCAACTGAGGGTTAGATGAATGAATCCGCACTATAAATTACCTAGAATTCACTCATAATAAAAAACAGAAAACAGAAAAACACATAGTTAGTTATTTAGTTAGTTAGATAATACTATAAATATACAGTTCTATAGTTTTTCATCTGGTATATGTTTTAAGTAGTAAACTATTATCAGATTTAAATTGTTCTATTCTTCTCAAGGATATTATCGCTATGTGTAATAATTGGGATACTATTTTGGGAAAGAGAGTAAAGATCTGAGTGGGGATCTAGAGAAGAAGGAGAAACAATCAGAGATTGCTGCCAACTGTATATTGGACCAAAGAGACTGTCACCAGGGAATCTCAGAGAAGATTGGGTTGGACAGAATGAGGGAACGAATCCCTAGATCAAGATATTTCAAGTATTTCAAGTGGGAATTTGGCCAAGCGTTGGGCTGAGATATAGTATTCCACTCAACTACAGATAAAAGTTGTCATATTATTATCAACTGATAATATCATATACTATACAACGCGGAAAAAATGCACAAGAACCAAACTTTTTCAATAATAAGTTTATTGAGGTTGTTTGCTAATAACCAAAACCAACAGAAATTTTTACACCATAGCTCCTCCCCATGAAACTCCCAATAATTAATGCAGCTGCCCTGCACAATGGCAGTTGTCAGTTTTTCTCTTACTTCCCACGTTTTGCATCAAATAAACCTCAAATAGCCCGCTCATATTGTTATTTCATCCATCAACCTTATTTTTTTATTAAAATTCTGCATATCAATCTGACAAAGTGCGCTGCCAACCCAGATTCATATTCCATTGTTTTGAAATTTGATTATCTTGTCAATTGACCCCAACACGAGGTGGCAAATTGTAAATATAATAAACCAGCTCACCCCCAATAACGAAAACGCTTCCTCATATGTTATTGTGAATCTTTCAAATGCAAATCTATCCGTCCATTTCACCATGGGCTTCTCAGAAGTTGCTTTCCCATTGGAGCAGTGTCAGAGCAGTCCTAATTCACCACTTGTGGACTTGGGACCCCTACCTGGTCCATCCATTGATGGTCCAGTCTGACTTTATGGGCCTGGTTCACCACATTCAGGAAGCCCCAAAGCTCTTGCAGGTTTCATCCCCCTCTACTCTCACCCCTGATTGCATGGCAGCTCTTGTGCCACCCCTCATTGGTGCAAAAGCTCACTTGTTCAAATCTGAAGGCAAACAACTGCAAACCCTGGAGGTGTTGTCATCCTCCTTGCCTCCCCTGCCCTTGGGGGTTGCCCCCACAAGACTTGCAGTTGCACCCATTGCAACCATCTAGTTTGCTTTGGGGGCCTTCAGTATATAATTGAACTTTTGCTTCCCTCATATCTTCAAAAGAACTCCAATTATACATCGCTCAGACTGCTGTGCCTATGGCATTCTGGGCACTCCACTGGGTGCTCATGCACCATATTTTAGAGCCCGTCTAATTCTTATCATCTGAATCCATGACATAATGAACTGACCTGTTATTTTGGCCTTATCCGCCATCCTTGCTAGCGCAGGTGAAGCGTTAGCCTATGCACTTTCTCTGAATATGCACTCTCACTGTGACCTGGTCTTTTCCTGCTGGTTGGCTGCCTTGTTCCTCTGAGTTTGCTGACAGGATTTGTTAAACTGGTCCCCACTCCGCTAAGCTCCACCAATGAGTGTCACTCCCTCATTTAACATGATAGGGATAGGGTCCCTCCTATCCCTTCTGATGAGGTGGCCAACCAGGTCCTGAATTTCCTGACAAAGCTCCAAGTGCAATTTACTGCTGATGGTGGGAAATCCCCACCTCCCTCTAATGCCCAGCAGAGCATGACTCTCCTCAACATCCTGGATGGGTGTTGGTATCACAGGTTAGTACCATGGATCCTTTTTGTTGTTTGAAAGCCAGATGACCCAAAGTCTAAGGGTGTTGGTTACTTCTTTGGGTTGCTTCTCTTGGTCAAGAAGTCATGTTTTAATCCAGAAATCAAGTCTTGTGTGGTAATTCCAAATAAATACATTTTCACTTAAAATTGCAAAAAGGGGAGAAAAAGCATAAGGTTTATTTGTGTAATACCAACTATAAATGGGAAAGTGGGGAGGTGTTTCAGGGGGAAAATCTAAGCCGCCCAAGCCTAGATCTATGAAAGTTAACCATTAGGGGTTTTCAAAAAAAGCACAATTATCTCAGTTGATCCTTTTATGCTCATCTCATAGCTTGGGTCTGAACCCTGATAAAAGACTGAACTTTTTGGTCAGTTTGGGATTAATTTCCATTATCTGATACATACTAATCGGCCATTCAAATGGATATCCTGACAATACCCCCCTCTATATCTTGGCACAGGGGAGAAAACGGATGGAGAAAACAGCTATGCATGCATTTTATGACTGTTCCCTGTACAAATTCCATGATTGAGTGTTCATTGCCTCATCTATATATGACTTGGTAAGGACCTGACCAGTTGGTTCCCAGTTTGTGATCACGACCTCCAGGCCAGTGATGGTAGAATAGGACAAGGTCACCTGGCCGTTAGTTATGTAGGGGATCATGCAAATCAATAAAATTGAGAAGTTTGTCTACTGGTCATAGCAGACAGGTTTCTGGAAGCCAGAGCCTGAAGTCTTATGATTATTTGCAATACTTTGCATAGAGACTTCAGGTGCTTTAGGAGAAGCTTGGTTAAGCATCACATGAACTTTGGAAGGCAGATGAGGATTTATTCCATACAACGCTTGGAATGAAACATCTTAGTAATTCGATGGTAACTTATCTGATAGTCCATAATTGCACTAGGCAAATATTGGGGCCAATGAAGGTAATAAGTCATAGCCACCTTCTAGATGGTTGCATTTAGAGTGCCATTTACCCATCTACCATTCCAGTGGTTTCAGGATGGTAGGGGGTGGAGAATACCTGTGTGGTTTCCATCAAGTCAACTAAATCTTTTACCAGCATTGAGTGAAAATTTTATCCATTATCAGAAAGGATGACATTAGGGCACCCATGCTGGGTGATAATCCTAATATATAAAAACATAGCGGTAGCCTTTGCTGAAGTGGTGGAGAGTGATACAGCTTCAATCCACTAAGTTAGATGGTCCCTGGCTATTAGGAGGAACTGATGTCCATTGGAGGCTTAAGGAAGGGGTCCCACAACATCAATGCTAATAGTATGGATTGGTTCATAGCATGGAACCACTGGATGTTGAGAGCGAGGAATAGTCCAGCTTGGCTCTTACATACCAGAAAGGACTCCAATAATCCTAAATAGAAGCAATCATTCCCTCCAAATAACATTTACTTTTTAAGCCACTAGTAGGGTTTCCAAATTCCCCATGGCTGACTTGCAAATGTCCCTCTAATATGATGTTAGTTCGATCTGATGGTCTTACATAAAGCAACCATTGTTTAATCACAAGTCTACACAATTGTCCGTTCTTGACTTGAAGATTTGTCGATCTTTTTTTAATTCTTTTTGGAGGGTCAGGGATTCATCCTTCCATAACTGTGGTTGGGTTTGAAAGTCATAGAATCGATCCTCTTCAGGGTCAGTTATAGTTAAGATGAGACGCCAAGATAGGCAATCTGCATTTTAATTGATTGGCTCTGGTCATTAGATAATGGAAAAGTCGTAATTTTGAAGTTTTAACGCCACTGGATTAATCTCTTATCAGGGTCCTTCATTTGCTATAACCAACGTAAGAAGAATGATCTGTTATGATGGTAAAATGCTTCCCATTTAAATAAGGTAATAAATTTTAATGGCCAGTAAGACTGACAAGCATTCACGTTCTGTAACGCTATAATTATGTTTGGCTTTAGATACGATCTTGCTGTAGTAGGCGATGGGATGGTCCACTAAATTCTCATCAAGCTGAGATAGTATGGCTCCAATGGCAATATTGCTAGCATCAATGAAGAGGAGGTAGGCTATATTGAAATTTGGATGAATAAGTACTGGAAAGTGGGAAAGAGAGATGCATAGCAGGTTGAAGGCCTGCTGTTGCTCTTCTTTCAACTGAAAGGGTATTACTTTCTTCAAAAGATACACTAAAGGCTAGGAGGTGTCTATGAAATGGGGGAAAAATTGGCAATCGTAGCTCACCAATCCTAGGAAAACTTGTAAATCTCATAGGGATTTGGGGGTGTCATCTTAGCAATAGCCAAGACCTTATCATCCATTGTGGATATTCCAGCCTTACTGATCTTTTATTCCAAAAGGTCAATTTCACTCTTGAAGAAAGAGCATTTTGATGGCTTTAGTCTTAATGATGATTGGCGTAACCTCTGAAAGTCTTGCCTGAGGTAATCTAGATGTTCATTAAATGTTTTTAAAAAAAGTAAATCATCAAGACAAACTAGTACGCATGAGCGTTTAAATTTCCTAGTAGTCCATCCACAGCACATTGGAAGGTATCAGGTTTGTTACATAACCCTTGAGACATTTGAGTAAGCTCAATTTGTCCATAAATGATAATGAGAGCGCATTTTGCCTGATCTTCTGGTGACAAATCTACTTGACAGTATCCACTGGTGATATCCATAGCTGAAAAATAATGAGACTCCAACAAGAAGCGTAAAGAGTCATCTATATGTGACAGGGGATAACTATTTTTGTGAGTAAGAGTGAGGCAGCAATAATCCATAACAACCCGTTGGCCACAATCCTTTTTCTGAATTGATAGGAGTGGGAAAGCCCATGGGCTTTTGGAAGGCACAAGTAACCCGGCCTCCAATAGTTGCTGTAACTCTAAGGCCACTTGACTTCCTCCACTTTATATTTTTAATACGGTCAGGATTTAAATGGAGGGTGGTCTGAAGTTTCCATTTGATGAATTACCCGGACATTTTCCCATAGTCACTTAGCCCAAAGAAAAAATATTGCCAAACTCCTCAAAAAGGTCTTTGACATCCTGGCATTTGTTCAAAGTAAGATTATCCCCAATTATACTGTTAACCAAAGCTATGGTGGGAGGGAAATTGAATCCTAAATCCTGTAACAAGCCAAAACAAATTACATTGTCAATATTCTTAATGGGACATAGTTTTACATAAGCAATAGGGGCATGCCAAGGGACCTGGAGAGGTTTAGTGGATAAATTCCTTGATAGAATTGAGATAGAATTCCTATAGGCTGTTTTAAATTCCCTGGGCAGGTTAGCGCTTCCTTGATGGAAGGGTTTGGGTTTCCACTAAGCTCCAAAATTTGATCAGGAGGGGTAAAAATCTGAGTCCTCCTATCTACAATAACTTGTGAGCCTGAGAGTATTATGTTAGAATGAGGAGTATATAGAGTAATCCCCTCTTCAGCATCCACAGCTTCTGAGGGTAGCTTAGTCTTTCCCCTAAGGCTTGGTACTCAATTTTGCAAATGAAGGATGGATATCTAAGGAGGCATGTTCATTTTCTTAGGGCTCCTTTATCTTTGATGGGAGGTTTGAATATTAACGAAATCTGATACCCTAGTAGAGATAGGTATTTTTCCTTGTGGTTGATGCAGTTAAACTCTCGCATTAGTTGGACCCCAATAAGCAACTCATAGTTTTCTTTTTCTAGTGTAGCAGTGGGGTCAGAAACTAATAACTTCCCAAAACAAAGAGGTAATGCAGAATAGGCACCTATTGCCTTAATAGACTGACTACCTGCCGTCCCATATGCAGCTTCATGGAAAAAGTCTGGAACCATATTTTATCTTTTGGATAAGTTGGGTAGAAATAACGTTAACTTGAGAATAAGTGTCAATTATTGCCAGGACTTTAACCTTGTGGACTACTACTTTGACTTGAGCCACTGAGGATCCAACTTTGGAGTTAACAGCTAATAGGCTGTCAGTAGGGATTTGCAGTGAGGCAAGCGGAGGGTTCTGCTGTGGTCAAGCTTGGGGTTAATCAATGCATTTAAAAGTTTTATCTTCCCAAGGCTTGGCTTTCTATAAAAGAGCTGACCACCAAAATTTGTTTGGGTAACTGACAAACATAGAAGTAATAAAGCTGAAGGTTTTAATTTTCTTGAATAGACAGAGGGACTTCAACTTCTGCTGGGGCAGCTAACACAAAATGGAAGTACTGGGGATACAACTAGAACTAGAACAAGGGTCTTGAGGCACTTGTTTTCCGTCAGCGTAGGGAGCCTCTTTCCCTATACTGAATGATTTTTTGCTGACTTACATTGAAGGATATGGCAGTCAGCTACAGTGTGGTTGTTTTTTCTGCGATGAGTGCAGTATAATTCAGGTGTAGGCGAATCAGGGGGTGTAATGGCCGATACTTGGGGCCAGGGCTTATTGGTGTTAAAACAAAGCCCAACTGGTTTATGTAGTTTGGCTGAGATTTCCAATATAGCATCTTTAATATAAAGGAGGGACGTTAAGTTAGACTTCATAGCTTTAAGATAAAGTAATATATTAAGCATATGTCCATATGCCAAAAACGCAGCGGTAATGGCATCAGCTAATGTAAGACAATTTCCTGCAACCAGAGTTTGTGCCTCAAGGTAAAAATGGTTGGCAATTTCACTGATAGTTTCCCCTTGATTAAGGCTGATACCATAAAGGTTTAATTCAGTTCTTTAAGGTTGTCATTCCTGAATTTATGAAGCAAGGCAGTCTTGACATCAGTCCAAGTATGGCAATGCATCAGATAGGGGACCATAATATCTTGAGCTATAGGGCTAATTCAGTTAGTCAAATGTTTAAGCTATTGATGGTCAGTCACTTCCGCCCTAGAGCTTTTATAGCAATATAAGAAAGAGAAAATACTTCCCTCTCCAAGGACATATTTTTCTTTAAATGAAGGTCTAAATGTACCACCTGTGGGGTTGGAGGATGAATGACATGAACTGATATGAGGACAGCACTTTCACCTAATGATGGGGTGGTATCTTGGGAGTATGCTTGAGGTTGAAGCGCATCTAATTGTCTCCAAAGATCATTAAGATCATCAACTATTAAGTCTTCTCGTTTATTAGCAGCACTTAGGGCTGATTTTGTGGCAACAAGTTAGTTTAATTGGCGTACTTTGTTTTTAGAAAATTATTAGCAGCTTGGAGGTTGAGTTGATGTTGTTCAGTGGTGAACACTCTTTGCTCTAATCCACATACCAAAGCAGGTAAGGTGGCCAAGGTCCTGAGGCGCTCATGATGAACAGGTAAGGAAACTTTGGGAGAGAGGGGAACTCCATCCTGAGTAAGAAGGCTCCTTGGGTGACGCATCCTAATTGGACATCAAGGTTTTTTATTTTTTGGATTAATGCCTGAAGGAGCTCATTGGGGAATCCAGGGCCACCACTAGGTCCCAGAGGACCTCTGGGACAGGAGTTCTCTCCCTACATCTTGTCCATCATGACCAGGGGGTCCTCTTTCACCATCCTGTCCATTATAACCAGGGGTCCTCACCCACATTCGCATCCATCATAATTGGGAGGTCCACACTCACCAGGCCCTCATTGAAACCCAGAGGTATAAAAACTATTCTGGGCTTCCCTTGATATGTATATCATTTCCTTCAAGGTCTGGAGGGCTTTCATTGACAGAGGTCTTAAAGTTATCAAGCATGGAGTGTACTTCATGGGTATGATTTATAACTTGATTATGGATAACAACTTCTAGTTGACTAAAATGAGTTATGAGTTCTGTTTAAACGAAACTTATGTCTCCTTGATACAAGAGGGTGAGCATATTTTGTATTTTGTTAATAAACTGTCGATTTTTCATAATAGCAGTTCAGTTTTTATTGCTGAACTGGGAGGTAGATTTATAGACTGGGATGAGCTGTGAGTGTATGGTCTTGAATAGCTGCAAGTAGCGGAGTAATTCATGATGATGGAACCCTGCTACTTGAAGTAAATGGTATAGAGTGGGATGGAAAAATTGAGACAGGTAACATTTCATACGTCCAGCTGCAACTTGTTTTATATCAAGAGAAGAACTTTGGACTAAGTTCATCATAGGAGCTATCATGGCAAGAGCTCTTCTTCTACTGGCTCGACCCCCAGGGATGAAGGCCCCCAATAAGAGGAGCTGGAGGGCTTCAGAAAGTTGGACAGTTGTAAGCTATATTGTCTGATGGATGGATCATGGAGGGTTACTTCCACAAAAGGGGAAGAGAAGATAATGGTTGGTTATGATATCACCAACATTCATGTTGATTGCCTAGTCACTGAGATGGGCAGCTTCATGATCTGAGGAGTTTTATGAAAAAGATACATTACTATCCATTTTTGCTTTTGTTTGTTTATTTTTTTTATAATTTTCACCGCAAACTTAGGGTGCAACCTGGCAGGGAAGCACCAGTTTTGTCAGGATCACGGGTTAATACCATGGATCCTATTTGTTGTTTAAGGGCCAGATGACCCATAGTCCAAAGGTGTTGGTTACTTCTTTGGGTTGCTTCTCTTGTTTAAGAAGCCTTGTTTTAATCCAGAAATCAAGTCTGGTGTGATAATTCCAAATAAATACAATTTTCACTTAAAATTGCAAAAAGGGGAGAAAAAGCATAAGGTTTATTTGTGTAATACCAACTATAAATGGGAAAGCAGGTAGGTGTTTTGGGGGATATCTAAGCCGCCCAAGCCTAGATCTATGAAAGTTAACCATTAGGGGATTCAAAAAAGCACAATTATTATAGTTAATCCGCTTGTGCTCATCTCATAGCTCAGGTATGAACCCCAATAATATTAAGCTTTTTTTGTCTGTTCATGATTGATTCCCATTATCCAATGCATGTGAATCGGCCATTTAGATGGGAATCCCAACAATGGGGATTCCCACTGCTAGGTTAGAGGAGTGCACCACTCTGCAGCCAAATCTGGAAACCCTGACCCTCTGCTTGCGGATGAATGAGCAACTGTGGTGGAGTCCAAGGCAGCATGGAAGGCAGAGATAGCAATTTTAAAGGGTATTGTCACATCAGCGGTCCAAACCCTTGAGTCAAGACCAGCGCGCCTCCTCCATCTCTTCAAACTGGGGCAGTCAGCTATGGATCTACCTTCCCTAATTGAAGCCTTTTCAGTACTGGCTCCCACTGTGACAATACCCTTTAAAATTGCTATCTCTGCCTTCCATGCTGCCTTGGACTCCACCACAGTTGCTCATTCATCCTTGGGCCCTCTCCCAGGGTCCTTAGAAATTGTTTTCTAAGTGGCCTACTCAACCAGGGTTAGACCCTTTCATGTCCCTGCATGCGCTGTTGGAGCTCTTGAGGTACCACGTACCACTCCTTCCCCCTCTTCTGGAAGTTGTGATCAGGGGAAGTGTCCCCCCAGGCTTGCAGCCCTTTGCCCCCCTTCTCTGTCCACCTTGGATATTCCCCCTCTGGGGGAACCCCTTTCTGCAGCATCCATTGTCCCTACCCTTGATCAGGAGGGTGGCCTGTTGGGCTCCCAGGGTTCAGAACCTGTTCTGGCTGGTACTATTGTCTCCCTGGTTGACCCGTACTTACCCTTGAACAGGGTGGAGCAGGTTACACATCAACACCTGTCTCCCCATTTGGGACAAGGAGGAAATGACACTCTTATCTCAAGAACAAACCATCCCAGAACCTCCTGATCAATCTCTTCTTATGATACATCATGCTCCCTCCTCTGCTAATTCTCTTGCTTTACCCAATTAAGAAGATCAATCCTGCTTTACTGTTTCCTGTTTCCTTCCACTCTGAGACAGGTGAGATCACTGTACAATTTCTCCTTAACATGGGAGCTTTGGTAACTTTATTGATCTCAGTGTGGCATACTCCCTGGACCTGGTTATGGAGGAAGCTTCATCTATCCTGGGCGCCTCATTGGAGCCTCTGAAGTCCTATTGAATCTGAAGCCCCTTACACTTTTACATTCATGACTTTGAGTTTTGTGACCACTTTCTCAGAAGTACAGGATTTACTCTATCCTGTAATTCTGGGGGTGAGCTGGTGGCGCCCCCAGCAGGTCTATATCAACCTTATGAGTAACTCCTTGTTATTTGCAAACTTAAGCTGAGTGGAGAGTTTCCCATGATTGGATCCCTTCCCTTTGGAACTTCTCTTGGCTCAATCTCCTCTTTCAAACCTGCTCCATTAGACCTCCCTTCAGACTTCCCTTCCTTCCTTACACCTTACAAGGCTATTTTCAAGATGTCACTGGCATCTAAGCTTCCCCTACACTCTGAGTATGACCTATCATTTCAGCTGATAGTTAATTTT
>JAKSZP010001101.1:0-11280 GCA_022478985.1 Massospora cicadina | reverse complement strand
GGTTCAGCATTGAAGAAGCAGATCAATGTTGATAGCAAAGGGTTGAGGCATCTACGGGATGAGAGTTGAGGTAAAGTAGATAGTTGTTGAGATTGACAATTTGGTCCTGGATCAAAGCCTCTAAGAGTTCATCAACATGGTGTTCATCTTGGATGCAGGCGTAAGGAAATTGGTCTAATTTCGTGATGTTGGCTCTGTTGATGTGTGCATATGGGGAGAAATCTGCAAGTTCAGCAACATGTTTGACAGCGGTGATGGCAGTTTCATAGAGGCGTTTGATTTCCTCTTTTGCAATAGGAGGAAAATTGGGGGTACAAGGGGGGTGCAACCCTTTTTTAAATTCAGTTACAGAGTTTGCCACAGCTTTGTGAAGATGGCGATTTTTGGGTGAGGCCACTGCAGCCTCAGAAATCTGGTGGTCATTTTGAAAAGGGGTAGCATTGGGTTTGGGGACATATTGGTTGGTTGGGGCTGGGGCATCAAAGTCTGAATTCAGATAAGGTTCTAAATCAATTGTATAACCCAGTGGAGGGACAATTTCACCAGACTCGGTCACTTCATCCAATAAGTCACAGGGATTTTGGTTGGCTCAGAAAGATTTGTTGACAGGTGGCTGTGGTTGGATAATTTTTGGGGTGGGAAAATTTTTTTGGATTGAACATGGGTCCAAACTTGCTCCCAATTGGTTGACATGGGTGTAAATTGTCCAGCTTGGATTTGGGTTGCCAGATTTTGCTGCTGATTCATTAAGCACACAACCTGGGGGTGGGGGCAGCCAGAATCCCCACTCAAATGCTGTTAGTGTGGCCTCATGGGTGTAGTTGGCCATGTTTTCAGGGTTTGAATTATTTTATTTAAACGAGGTAAGCTGACCAGGGGATGGACATTACCGAACTAAAACTAAAAATCTTAATAAAAAATAACTATTCAAATGAAATGTCCAAAATGGATGGATGGACTTAATCATACCTAACAAAATATCCAACCAGGTGGGCAGCGAATACTGCTATCCCTCCATGGTGGATGGGGAGGGGGTATTGGGGGGCTCATCTTCAGCCGCATCCATCTCATCCCAGAGTAGGGTGCGTTTTAAGGCAGATAGTAAGGGTGTGGGGGCATTGGTGGCATGGGGTTCAATATTCTTGATGACTGGAACTTCCAAATAGTTTCCACTTATCATTATACCAATGATGTATTTGCCCAAAGCGTCTTCAGCTTTGAGGCAGGCATCCGGGAATTTAATGAATGTGGCAATGTTGGTTCAGGTTACTTTTTTGGATTCCGTGCTACTGTTACCATGTTCTGGATGACTTCAGTGATGTTTTTGTGTAAAGTTTTATGTTGCTCTTACTTTATGGAGTAAGATTTTTGGGGATGACAGGAGGTGGAATTCCTCCTGCAAGCGCAGCCATAGATTTGGTGGCAGCTTTGCAAAGTGGACAGCAATCTGGTGTGGCGGCTGCTTCTACTGCAAGCGGTGGTCGCTGTAGAACAGTTTGGCGTTAGGTTGTGGGACATATTTCTGAGGCACGAATTTTGCATCCCATTCTGTGTTACAGAGCTGCTCGAGTTGCAGCACTGATTCTTCAATGATGTTACCTGATTTGTCAATTTCATCCAATAATTCCCATGGATTTTGGTTGAATTGGATTGGGGAATCAGCGTACAGTTGAGGTTTGTTTGATTTGTTTGTGGACTCATGGGATCAAACTGGGATCCAATCTGATGTTTGGTTGGATGAATTATTTATGGCATTGGGGCAAGGTGGGTGCTGATTGGTGGCTGTAGGTGCAGCTGCAGCATCAGGAATTGGAAGAGGGGAAGGTAGGCTCATACCCCATTTTAGAGTTGGCCTGGGGTGGGCGGCAGATTGGTGTGCATCAGGCAAACTTTTGGCATCAGCAAAAGTTTCTGAGTATGGGAATTTGCATTTTGAGTGGTCTAACTTGAAACAGGATGGAAAAATTGTCCATCCGCCCTCAACGTGGGCTCAGAACGGATGGTCAGGGGCAGATGGGATGGTGGCACGAGGGAGAATTGCCAAAGAAATTTTTGTAAATTCAGGGCTGATTGTGGCATACACCCAAGGCCCAGCGAGGCGTGTGGCCCCATTTGGGACCACAAATTGTAAGATGGGGTTGGCGCCATAAGCTGCCAAACCTTCCATCAGCTCCTGGTGGAGCACTTCAGGGGAGGTGGGTGGGCAAACCAGCGATCTGGACCAACAAGGTGTTTTCCATTGGGAGCCAGGTTCATGTTGTGGGAAGGGGAATATTATTAAATACTAACAGCACCATTGCCGCAGTGGCTGCATCAGCTTCACAGGGGAAGCCAAGATCAAAGTACCCCTTATAGGGGTGGAAGTAAATAAAACAGGCTGGTGTCATCACTGCCTGAGCCATTTTGATAATGGCTTGGTCATCGTAGGGGAATAATTTCCCATTTTTGACCCTAAGGCCAAAATGCATGTTGCTCTGGGGGAGCACCTGGGGGCAGCGGGGCACCATTTGGGTTCATGTGAGATGGGCATTGAAATCCTTGGGAGTAACAAATTGTCCCAAGGGTTTGGAATGACTGGGTGATCCAGGACGAGCGCATTTTTCTGTCAGATGGAAAATGGAGGGAGAGTTTCACTGCTGCCCCACATTGGGACAGTTGGCGGTGGATCTGATGACATTAGAGCAAGACTTCAGTGTACAATTAAGTGTTTGCTTTTAATTAACTAAATTGCTCAGAAAGTTATGCCAAGTGGAGAGAGAAGATCAGGGTTTGAATTATATCAACATGTTTTTTGTGTGGTCCAACTCATGGCAGAGGGGGCAGATTGTGCAACTGTTGTCAATGTGAGCCCAAAAGAAATGTTCAGGTGTAGATGGGATATAGGCATGTGGTGGGATGTGCTGGGCCATGTTCAGCTGGTGGGGGGTAATGGTGGCCATTGCCCAAGGTACCACGAGGCGCTCAGCGCCACTTGGGATAATGAAATGGAGGATGGGCTTTTTGCCATAAGTGGACAGCCCTGACATCAACTCCTCATAAAGTGTTTGAGGGGAAGTTGTGAGAGGAGGTTTTCATATGTCTCCACAATTGCGGTATCATCTGGAAGACATGTTCAGATGGTGGTAATGAGGGTGTTTTTGTAAATTAAGGTGTAACTGCTGCGGCAGCTGCATCCTCTTCAGTGGGGAAGCCTATATCAAAATAGCCCTTATAAAAGGCGGAAGTCTATAAATCCTGCCAGTGAAAAGGTGCAGTTGCCAGCTCAATTATTGCTTTGTCAGCATATGGGAAGAGACATCCATACTTGACTCTGAGGCAAAAGCAGATAGTGGGTTGAGGTAGAGCTAAGGGATGGGGGTGGGTTGGGTGGACTTGTGCAAGGTGGAGTGCTAAGTCCCTTAGAGGGACATAGCGGCCAGATGCATTTGGCAAACTGGATGAGCCAGTCTGCACACGTTTTTCTGCTGGGCGGTAAATGCTAACAGTTGGAGCTCTACTGCCCACACTGGGGCAGCAGGTGGTGGATCTGAGGACATAAATTGGGAAGTTGATGCAGTAGGTGGTATGGAAAATCAACTGTTTTTTCAAAATCTCTCAAAAGTAATGTCAAGCAAAAAGAAAAAGATAAAGGATGTGAAATAAATTTTCATATTCTAAAAACAATAACTGGTAAATATCAATGATTATAAGTTGTAGGTCCTAGACTTAACTGATGAAAAATAAACAGCACTTCTAAACAAGAAAATATAAAAGTAAACAAGGCAGGTCGACCTTGGTACAAATATACCATGCCAAGTTTTTAGCCTATGCTTCTTTCAAACCAATTTAAATCAAAACCCAACCCAAAGTGGAGCAGGAACCACCCTGCTATGCTACCATTCCTCTAAACATGAAAATATAATAATTGATAGAACATTAATTTTAATAGGGAGAATAGGGCATATTTATATAAAAATATTTAACCATTTTTAATTTACAAGAGTTTGCAATAAATTTTCTTATTGCTAGCATGATCATAGCAAGACAAGCTGTAAAAGAAAAGATTATCAGTGGCATTACAGGATAGTAACTAAATGAAAGCACATAAATAACATAAAATTTTCATTTAATACTCTTGTTGGACAATACAAGTCTGATATTGCAATAAGATTTTTTTGGGTTTTGATTTAGGTAACTTCAGCCAAAAAAACCCAGTTAATTCTTGGTAAAACCCTGCAAATTGTGGTAATACTACTACCCCCACTCCTTGGCCAAATTTCCCTACGGCTAGTAGTAGGGTTATGCTGAACCTGCGCAAAAACAAGGGTTTGATTCTAAAGGTCTTCTCCATCCCACTTATAACATAGTTCAACCACCTACACCGTGACTACCCCCTTTTATAGCCTTGGAGGGGGTCTCACCAGGTGCAAATATTTTACCACCAGGTGATTGGCTTAAATATAATAAATCCTTGCATCTTGGGTTATTCAACATTTAATAACTGTACATTGGCCATCCCATTGAAGAGGGTTGAAGTACAAGTGCTCCAATAGGTCTGAACTCTATATTCCCTAACTATGCTGTTCATACCCTAATCTGAATTTCATACCTCCCCCACTTTGAGCCTCAACATGTTTAAATACTAAGCCACAAAATATTAAGAGGGTTTGCTTCTTGACACTGAATTCTTATTAATAAAAACTTATAAAATCAACCATTTAGCTTAATTCAAGTGTTATTTTTTAAGTATAAGTGCTCTTAAAATCCAAGAACAATTATCCCACAGTAGAGAGTGATACTTTCCTGCAAATAATTTTTGTATTCCTGGTGTAAAAACGCATTATCAAGCATACCAAAAGCCTGATTTCCAACAAGTGGTGCTCACTACCAGGGGCATGTATACCACAAACTTTCTTAAAAATGGAGTCTGTTGGGTGAATTAACCCTTCTAGCCTCCCCACTGCCTTAGAACTAAGGATAGCTGCTTTGGAACAGCATCTAGCAAGTGCTCTGTCCCAACCTAAAACGGTTGAACAGCACTCCATCCTAGTCATCTCAAAAAGCCCCTTTCTTTTTTTTAGTACTAGATGGTCTCAAAAAGCCCCTTTCCATGATAAATTTAACCCAAGTGAGGTAGCATTGCCTCGTTCCTCTTCATTTATGATTTGGCTATGGAATATATGACTGACCATCACAATTTTAAGTATATCCTTCCCTGTTTAAGTAAAATGGCCCAAAATATAGTGGTTCCATACATGGACACCTTTAATACCTGGACAAGGTTAAAGATATGCTTATGAATGAGTTCAGGTCCCACAGAGTTTAAGAGAAGTAATCAGGCCTTTATGCGCCTTAGCCTGAGAGAGGGCGAATCAGTTGCTTCATTTGTTAATTGGTTCTACAGTGAAACTCAGACCTTGCTACTCACAAAAATGCTGCCTCTTAATGACGCCATTACTGCCATTCTGAGTGGGTTGACTATTCGCCCTTCCCTAGAAAGGCATCTTATCTCAATCAAAAGGCATTTTAGGAGCATACTGGTTCTAAAGGAGCTTTATTGGAGGCTGCATATTTTTATAAAGTTGAGACCTCCAAGGAGTGGGGTTAAAACCACAAGCCTTAACCAATGAGGATCTCTTCAGTATAATCTAGCAGAAGTAGTCCACGCTGACCCTACTGACCCCTCTGATGCTGACTACCCTTCCAAAGCCAGTTCCTTTGGGAAGCCCCAAACTAGACTGCCCTCCTCCATTAAAGTTGGTCATAGGGAACCAGGGGTGACAAGGTCAGGCTCTCTCCCCTCAGCTGCACACACACCCCATCAAGCCTTTGAAATCAGTTGAGTTCTTGCTGCCCCAGCGCACTCTCTTAAGGGGTCCATCATGGTGGCTCCACCTCACATCACTAAAAGCCATCCTCCATAACAACTATGGCCTCCCCTCTGACCATGCACCTGAAGCATTCTTATCTTTAAGTGGCCCCAAAGGTTGGTGCAGCTTTGATGCTCTCTCCAAAAGCCAAAAGGGTAGATGAGCGCCAAAAGTCCCTCCCCTGTTAGGAGAACAAGCTGGTTCTCAGCCCCCTCTTAGAAACTCTTAATATGCATTGACAACCCTCTGATATGAGTCTGAAGGGGGTGGTGAAAACGCGTACTATTTTGTCCTAGGAGCCCAATGGAAGTGCAGATACTGGATAAGTTGATACCTGAAAGAATATATATGGCCATGATACCCTGACAGACCTATCTCCAACAGGCGTTGAGGTGTTCATAGGTGATAAATACTGTCAGTCAAGCTGACCAGCTTATTGGTAAAGTGATCTAATCAACCCAACAGGTTCATACCCACCAATCTATTAAAGATAGATACCCTGTGATTGCTCAGCGCCTTGCCTCCTCTCTCCATTTGAATCAGATCTCGCCCTCCCCCCTACTTTTGGGAGCAATATAAACAAGATGAAGGTTGTCATCAATAAGGTGCAAGTTCTAGCCATCCTTGATATGGGTGTTCCAGTCAATGTGGTTTCATCAAAGCTCATTAATAAAATAAATTGGCGCCTGACCTGGACTATTCACAAGAGTTTGGAGCTGTGGGGCCCAACAACACATGAGCTAATGGAGCCTACTCTTCTCTACCCATACATATTGGGATGCTCCTCCTGACCGCCCCTACTGTGGCATTGGAAAATAACGCATATGACCTGCGCATTGGCACTCAACTCATGATTGAGTATGAAGGAATTATCAACATGAAACAGGTATTTCTTTCCCTTAATTACAAAGTTTCCCTAGTCTTTACCAACAATGAGCCTAAGAAGAAAGAATACCATGCAAAGTTGAGTACCCTTCCTCAGCCCTCTCCTTACTTTATACAACATCAGGAAGAAAGAAAAAAAAGCTGCCTGATTCCGTGGATGCTTCAGAGGGCCTTCCATTATATGCTTCAGAGGAGGTAGTCCTCAAGACAGGTGAACAAAAGGTGATAGACACCAATATTACTGTGCAAATCCCCTGCAACTTCCTACTGCACTTAACAAGCATTGAGGGTATAAGTCCTTTGGAACCTCAAGTGTTGCTGGGTATCCTAGACCCTGCTTACCAGCGACCCATCAATCTTTTGCTGGGGAAACTTACTGACAAGGTCATGGTTGTAAAGAAGCATCATAAAATTGATAAAGCCTTTTTGATTCCATTGAGGACAACCAATAAGTCCATTGCATTGGGTCTATGTTAGACATGGGCTTACCTGCTGATCAATTGTTATGCACTTTGTCTAACGTTCAAATTTCTATTGGTCTAACTCCCAGTGAGTTCAAAAAGTTCACACTCTACTGGATTCCTATAGTGACATCTTCTCCAAATCTTATACTGACTATAGGCATATGAAGGACTAAAGCCAAACCATTGATGTTGGTGATGCACACCCTATTTTATCCAAGCCCTATTGTAAAACAAAAGTTGAGGAGCTCCAGATGAGGACAAAGCTTAAATAGTTACTGGATGTGGGGCTACTGGTGACTTCTCAAAGCCCTTGATTGTCTCCTCTTTTATATAAAGAAGAGAATGGAAGTCATCAGGTAGTTATGGACTACTGCAAACTTTGCTAACCTCACCAAAAAGGATAGTTACCATATCCCTTGAATTGATGACGCTCTAGCTCAACTTTCTGGATCCAAGAGTATTCTCCTCCATGGACCTAGCTAGTGGATATTGGAAGATGGACATTTCTCCAAAAGACCAGGAAAATGTGCTCTCATCTGTAGTGAAGGCCATATCAACCCACCCAGCTACCTCAGGGGTTATGCAATGCGCCTGCCAATTTCCAGAGGGCCATGGATCACATTCTGCAGGATCTTAAGTTGAGTTTTGTGAATGTTTATCCTGATGACATCACCATTCTCTCTAAAACCTTCAATGAGTATCTCACGCATCTGAAGGAAGTTTTTCAATGCTTGTGGGCATCCAACATAAAGCTGAAGCCCTCAAAATGTACGTTTTTCCAGGAAGAAATTGATTTTTTCTGGGACACGCCATCTCACAAGATGGGATTTAACCTCTTTACAATAATGTTGAAGCTATAGCCAATATGTCTGCATAAAAAACCCTATGCAATATCCAGGTGTTTAGTACTAAAAAAAATATCCAGGTGTTCCTGGACATGATGGGGTAATACCATCAATTCATCTCCAAATTTGCTAAGCGCATAGAGCCCCTTGTACTACTTTTAGCTAATAACACACTTTCCATTGGGGAGCGGAACAAAAGGCTGTATTTTTTATGCTGAAAAAGTTGCTGCAGCGACAGCCAATCCTATGCCACCCTGACTATGGTAAACCCTTCATACTATCTAGCAATGCCTCAAAATATGCTGTTGGAGCTAGCTTGGCTCAATTGGATGAGCATGGGGTTGATCATCCCATTTCATACTTCATCAAGTTGCTTTCTAAGGCATAACGCAACTATAGCGTCACTGATAAGGAGTGCCTTGCCATCCTGCTCGCTGTCATATATTACCACCCTTTTCTATATGGGACCTCATTCACAGTATTTACTGACCACTCTCTAAGGTGGTTACAGAGTATAAAAGATCCCATTAGGCGGTTGGTAAGCTGGGCTTTGAAGATTCAGCACTATTATATAGCCATTGAGCACCAAGATGGGATGAGTCACATGAATGTCAATGTGTTGACCCAACTTCCA
Organism: Massospora cicadina; assembly: GCA_022478985.1. NCBI lineage: Eukaryota > Fungi > Entomophthoromycota > Entomophthoromycetes > Entomophthorales > Entomophthoraceae > Massospora > Massospora cicadina. The sequence goes on along the minus strand of JAKSZP010001101.1, from coordinate 2,603 downwards.
GTCCTTCACTTAGACAATAGTGAAGCTGAGAGGCGACATGACCTCCTAGTGACCCCTGACGCTTGGGCGGATGAGAGTGAACCCATTCAGAAAATGCTATCTTGACACTCCCACAACACTAAGGTGGATGATGGGAAGCTACATAAAAAAGTAGGGGTAAACTGGTTGCCCTTCCTCCAACCATTAGAGCAGATATATGTCATCATGGATTCTCATGCTATCCTAGGGCTTAGCAGAGTGTGGAAAGCCTATGAGTGGGTGAAAAATGCGACTACTGGGGAGGGAGTCATGGAGACCATAATTGAAATCCTGGATTCCTGTCTGACATGTAAAAATCAATCCAGCTTCAAAACCAGGTATCAATATCAACCTATAACTCCTCAACAACCCTTCCACACAATAAGTCTAGATGTGGTTGACCCTCTACCCCAAACTACAGATGGCTTTCAGTATATATTGGTAGAGATTGATCATTTTACCAAATGGGTTGAGGCTGTAGCTCTTCCTGCTCAAACTGACAAAGCCACTGATACTTTCCTCCACCAGTGTATCTTCACTCGCCATGATTGCCCCAGGTTTTTCTCTGTGATAATGGGAAAAACTTCACCTCCAGGGTGGTCAAGATGCTTGCCACCTCTATGGGAATCCAGCAACTTTTCTCAGCCCCTTACAACCTTTTAACCAATGGTACCTTTGAAAGAGCTAACAGAACCTTGGTCTCTATCTTAAGAAAGATGGCCTCTTTAGACCCTCTTCACTGGGATCTATATCTGCCCAGTGCCCTTATGGCCTACCAGATCAGCTATCACAGGATCCTTAAGATGTCTCCTTTCTATGTGTTGTATGGACGGAAACCTGGGGTGCCAGCGTTATTAGCCAAAGACATTTTCACTGATAGGACTGACCCTGAGCAAGCCATGAAGAAGTTGGTCCACACATCATTCAGTTACAACCAGAGGCTATGACCAATTTAGCAAAAACTGTCACAAAAGAGGGTCAAGCCACTAATGAGCTCTGGCCTCTCTTCCTTCCTTCCAAGTATATGACTTGGTGCTGTACTACCACATTTGTATCACCCCTAGAAGGGGGAAACTTGGGTCTATTTGGGAAGGACCTTTTTTAATCACTTACAAGTGAGGGGCTAAGTACTCCATAAAATCCCTTGATACTGAAGTCACTGTTAAATGAGTACATGGCCGGTTATTGTGGCCTTATTCTCCCCCTAACACTCTTGAAAGGGGTGATGTCAGAAATTATAAGTCTAAAACTGCAATAAGAGTGTTTTGGTTTCAATTTAGGTAACATCAGCCAAAAAAACTCTGGTTGATTCTCAGTGGAACCATGAAAATCAGGGTAATATTATTGCCCCCACTCCTTGGCCAAATTGCCCTATGGCTAGTAGTAGGGTTATGCTGAACCTGCGTAAAAACAAGGGAGTGGTTCTGAGGGTCCTCTCCATCCCCCTTCTAATGTAGTTCAACCACCTACGCCTTGACCAACCCCCTTTATAGCCTTGGAGGGGGTCTCACCAGGTTCAAATATTTTACCACCAGGTGACTGGCTTAAATATATTAAATCCTTGCCTTGCTGGTTTATTATACCAGTTAATGACTGTCCATCAGTCGTCCCATTGAATCAAGGTAAAGTTCAAGGTCTCCTTCTAGTACTAAAAAAAAGTTCAAGGTCTCCAATAGGTCTGAACTCTATATTCCCTAACTATGCTGTTCATACCCTAATCTGAATTTTGTAACTCCTCCACTTTGAGCCTCAACATTTTTAAATACTAAGCCACAAGATATCAAGAGGGTTTTCTTCTTGATTCCAGATTCTTATTAATATAAAACTTATAAAATCAACCATTTAGTTTAATAAAAATGTTATTATTTTAAGTATATCAGGTCTTTAAAATTCCCTTAAGAATAATTATCCTGCAGTAGAGGGTGATACTTTTCTGCAAATAATTGTTGTAATTCTGGTGTAAAAACACACCAGCAAGCAAACCAAAAGCTGGAATTTCAACAACACTATCTATATATAGAGTGAAATAATAATTTCATAATAGAATTCAAATAAGGTTATATCTAATACTTTGAGCTAATCTCAGCAATTATGCCTTTAGAATTTTGCATTCCCTTGACAAAAATTGCACTGTCCTAGATTTTATTAATATTTAAAAGGCTTGTAATTTTAACCCATGGCAATACAAAGCATCAATATTCCCAAGTATTATATTTTAAAGTATCAAACTTGTTAAAACTGATTATTTTTTGAGCTGCTAAAAAGATTTTCACACAGCAATAACTAGGCAAAAGTATGTATCTTTAATATATTAAATCTTTGTGTTTTTGCACAAAACTATCTGGCCATAACATAAAACATATGAGCCAAGTCAATACATCCATACTTATAAAAAAACTTCATTAAACTCAGTTTTGATGACCATAAATGGATGCAGCTGAAAGATTTTATGACTAGACATAGTATAGAAAAAAGTCTAATGCTGCACGCATATCATGTCATCAGTAGACCTAGCATCAATTCCAATTTTTAAAACAAACTAATAAATTAAATTTTTTTTATTTACAAAATCATTAATTTACTAA
>JAKSZP010001100.1:0-11311 GCA_022478985.1 Massospora cicadina | reverse complement strand
GGGAGCACCAGTGGAGCGTTGTGTTTTGAGTTAGTAAGGCGTGGACTTGGGCGAGCAGCTGGGCCAAGTTGGGAACTACTTGCTGGGGCCCAGCAGTTCTGAAACCAACCAAGGAGGATGATTTCGGTTTTGGAGGCGTTCAGTGCCGCGTTGCTTACCTGGGAATATTCCTGGATGAGGGCTTCAAGCGCGCGTGCATCTTTATTATTAGACACCCCCACCACGCAATCATCTGCAAATGCCATCATCTTGACTGGGGTTTGGCCTGGCACATGGACCCCAGTGAGTTGGGCATTCACATTTCGCAGTAGTGGGTCAAGGCTGAAGTTGTATAAGAGTGGGCTCAGGGGGTCCCCTTGTCGCAGGCCCCTTTGAGGATGGACTACTTCCGTTAGGAAACCTGGGCCGCGCACAGCCATTGTTGCAGATTCCGTGAGCAGCATCACCCAGTTAATGAAGCGGGGAGGTAGGCGAAATTTTTGTAGGCAGGCCCTAAGGTATTCCCAGTTTACTCTATCATAGGCCTTTTGTTGGTCCAAGAATACAAGTGCCCCAGAGGCTGTGGACTGACACACATTAGCCACAGAGTGCACGTTATCCCAAATTGACCTTCTGGGGATGAAACCAAATTGTTCTGAGAGATGGTGGCAGATGCTACAGTCCCTAAATGGTTAGCCATGATTTTTGTTAAAATTTTGGTGTCTGTGTTGTTAGAGAAATGGGGCGCCAGTTGGCTAAGTCTAGCCTATCCCCTTTCTTGAAGAGTGTGACTGTAAAAGCCTCATGTCCTCCTGGTAGGAGGCGCGTTTCCAACAGGCTTTGGTTGAGTGAGGCTAGCAGCAATAGGGATATGTATTTAAAATATTTTTTGTAGAACTCATATGGAATGCCATCTGGGCCTGGGCATTTTTGGTCTGGCGCACCGCGAATGGTAGTCCATAATTCGTTCAGAGTAATTAAATTCATTATTTCCGGGTATTGGAAAATGGTGCGGATATGAGCTCTGTCGAGAAATTCCACCATTTTGGCCGGCTGAATTGGATCAGCTCAGTATAGCTCAGAGTAATATCTTTGCATTTTGATTGCCACTTCAGCCAGTGTGTCCATGATAGAATTATCCGATCTTTGCACCTGTGTGCAGGCCACGCTCTGGCGTGGTGCAAAAATTTTTTTGAAGAAGTATGCGGTGCACTTGTCACCTTTAGTGATGCGTGTGGCCCTGTATTGGACACAAACCCAATGTTTGTGTTGCCTTTCAAGTGCGTTGAGGTGGGCTGCTGCCTCTGCCCACTTCTGGCCCCATGAAGGGCTATATCCTGAGGCTGGAATGTTGGACTCCAAGTGGGCCAATTCCACCAGTGCGCGCGATATAACCGCCGATGTGGCTCATGAGCATCTGGATGAGAGATGGCGATAGTGGCAGATGGTGTCTTTTTTGAAAGTTGCCCATGTGGAAATGGGGTCCGCGCAAAACGGTGCAACAAACTCTTTTGCCAAAGTTGCCTCTTCCACCCACATGGAAAATCCTGGCGACGCAAGCTCTGGGAGGCAGATTTTGCACCAATGTGGGGCCTTTGCAACTGTGATGGGTAAGTGGTATGTTATCGAGACCAGTCGGTGGTTGGAGAATTCCATTTTCATTGTTTTGAAGTGGGAGATGTGGGGTTGGAATTTCGCTGGCGCTAGAATAAGGTCAATGCAGGTCATGGACCTTAATTGGCCATTGTGGATGTGGGGACGCGTCATGTTTTCGAGCAGCGGGGCATGTCGCGGCAGCACATCCATTAACCCAAGGGTGGCTTTTAGAATACATAGTTCTACGTGACCCTGTGGGGTGTGGGGTGAGGGCAGCCACCGGTCCGTTGGTGAGGTTAACCAACAGTTCATGTTGCCAATTAGGAAAGAATTGGGGGGTAGCAGGAGGGATTTGACCGACAAGAAAAATTCCTGACCTCTTAAGCACCATTTGGGGCATAAATGTTGATGATTGTGTGTGCAACATCGGCCCATGAGAAGGTGACAATGAGCACTCAGTCATTTAGGAATGTTTCTGAAGATGTAAATTTGAAAAAATTGTTTTTCCAAATTAGCACCTCACAGTGCTTTGACCAAAAGGATAGGGATGGTAGGAGCATTGTTTTCCAAGCATCCTCGGAACCTCATGGACAGTGGGTTTCCTGGATGGCCAGGATATCCACGGGTAAATTATTTTGTAAAAAACTCAGTTTCCTAGCCCAGGACGGGGAGGCCTTGAGTCTGGCAATATTCAGCGTCCCTAGAGTGAAGGTTTCCCCCATTGCACCTTAGGTACGAGGGGGGCCCCCCTGGCCCACCAGCCTCTTCCAGGTCCCCACGGGCTTTCACAGCAGCGTGGGTATTAGCAGCAACGCTATTGGGGTTTTTGTTAATTTTTGCGGAAATAGTCGCGTTGGCTTTGGCCTTCGCTTTTTGTTTTCCCGATGTCGGACGAATTTTTTGCGGTGCGGATAAGTTCAGTGCACCGTCAAGTGGGGCAAAAAAAATTTTTTTGGTTGGGATAGGTCCCAAGTCGGTTTCAACTGGGGCTTGGGTGCAGCGATTGGGTGAGATCAAATCTCCCATTGGATCCTCATTTGAGTGGCCCATTCAGCTTGGGCCTCCCAATCTGATTGGGTGATGGATTCCCGAGTTGCTTCTGCCGCGAAGGTCTCCATGTCCTCCTGGCGTTGTGAGTGTGGGATGGTGGTGGTGACCTTGGCTGCTTCCTTGGCTGTGGTCCTATGGGCCTGCTTGGCCTTCTTCCGCTCCTGCGGGGAGATGGGCTTTACCAATAGGTAGCAGCCTTGTGCTCCCCACGGGAAAGCCTCTTTGGTGCTTGCGGTTGGTTCATAGTGCACCTCTCCGCTGGCCATGGCCGCCGAGGGGTGCTCTTGGAATGTAACGCCCTCTTTAATGGGGCACGCGTGTGCCTTATGGCCGAACGCGTCACAGTGGGTGCAAATGGGGGGCGCGCTGTCCACGGTTACCCGGAATGGGTGGGTGGTGTGCCCTGCGATGTCAGTAAAAGGTGGAGTGCGGGATCTGGGTTAGGTCCTTCGCGATCTCCTCAGTTGGGGTCAGAACTGCGATGGCTTTGCCAGTGCACAGGTGTGGCATCAGCGTGAAACGTTGCATTTCAAAAGATTGTATTTCGCCATATATGGCGAGACCATCTTTCAGGTGTTGCTCCAAAATGTCACGTTTTACCATAGTAGGCAAAAAGTCAAACGTGAGGAAAATTTGGTTTGATTTTGTCCATCTGGTGCGTTAAGTTTTGACGACCTGTTGCCCTTTGGGGAGGTTGACCACTATGCGCACTGCTGCAGCCTTGTCTGCTGCTATTTTGCTTTCAAAACTTAGGTCCAGCCAACCACATGACATGGAGTGAGGTGCAACGTACACCGCGGTCAGGAAAATTTTGTGTACATCTTCACAAAATTTTTCCCATAGGGCCATTTTTTGGATGTCCAGATACACACAGACTCCAAATTCCACCAACGAAAGTGGCTGGGAATGTGGCATATTGATGTACTGGTTGCATCATGCTTGCCATGCGAGTATCTCTGGGGAAATTGTGACCGCCAGTTTTTTTAGATTTTTTTCTATTTCGCCAGATTCTCCGGGGCGTTTTCGAATGTTAGAGGCCGCGGGCCTTCCGCCTGCTCCTCTTGCCTTGCTTGCCCAACTGCTCCCAGACATGGGCGCAGACTAATCCCCTCTATGAGATTATCAAACTAGATTTAGTCTTGAATTGAATGGGTTGCAAAAGTGTTTGCAACGAGAAAGAAAAGTTTTTTTAAGATAAATATAAGCCACAGAAAAAATTAATTTATAGTAAAGAGGAAAGAAAACTAAAGAGGACATTTGTCATAGATTATGCTGATGATAAAATTGAGCTGTAATTATAAAAAAAGGGTTACCATCTAAAATAACAAAAAAATACTGCACAGCCAACCACATGAAGTTACTCATCCTTTAAGGACATGTCACTACGGGAAGTCATTTCAAAAACTGGACAACAGCTCATAATGGTTACTGTGACTGACTTAAATTAGATGTTTGGAATTTTACAGTTTTTTTTAAGAAAATAAAAGTAAATGTAAAGTGATGGACTGACAGCCGCGCCTGTTGGGGCTACTGCCCTATAAGCATCTTTGGAATTAAGTGGGATTTGCATAAGGGTTAACTAATCTATCATGTGACATGATCTTATAATTGACACATGAACTAATATAAGTGCACTTCAACCAAGGATGCAAACCCATACTTCTCTGACCCTCATTCTGGATCACTGCTATCAATTTAGTACAAAATTCTTTTTTGCAACCCATTTGCAAATTGTCATAAAGATGGGAAGTTTGGTAAATAAGTGGGGTCTGGCCATTGACAGGGGTGGTAAGCCTGTTTCTAATCCAAATAAAATGAGTTTACAACGCCCAAAAACTAATGAGGACGGGCTTTCTGCAATAGCCTGCATGTTAGAAAGGACAGGGATTGTTGCTGAGCTCAAATCTGCTTTGGTTGACTTGTCATTAAAAAAAACCAGTTTAATCCCATAAGGTATACTTGAAACTATTTTATAAACCTTACCATGTTGTAGGGGAGACAACTTGGCGTCTGGTGCTGCCCAAGCCTTTTATACCTCCTTGTATAACCCCTAATGCTTCCTAGAAACTTATTGGTGGTGGGAAGGACCAGAAAGGGATAGACCTTCAGAGGACAGCTTGACTTCCCTCACATTCATTATTTGGACTAGATTGCATTTGTAGGCAAGAGGCACAGACACCTTCTTTAGCCTTTCATGGTTCTATTAAAAAACTCCTTTTTTCAGGAATAGGTGCTGCTCCCCAAGACTTGCAAATTTCTCATATAGCAAGGAGAGAATACCTAAATATGACACTACAAAAAAAGAGCACAGTTTTTATCAGTGTAGACTTTATAAGTCAAGTTTCTGGCGCATGTTTTTTCTTTTACTAATGTTTTCATTAAAGTTAAGTAGTCTCCTATGCTTTCTAAGTGAGATAATTAATCACTAACTCTCTTCTCTTGCCACTATTTAATTCATTCCATGAAGTTTACTGGCTTTCTGGGAACAGAGTTAGATTAATATAGATCTCGCTGAGATCCATTCACTTGTTATATGCTGTGGCGTGTCAACATGATAGATTAGCCTCAGCACTGAGACAATATTAACTTTATGTAATTACTTCAGATACCACACGCTTCAATATGCAAATAGTTTACCGGCTACTTTATACATTAATTCAGACCTTTGTCAAGTCTGTCCTGGATTGTATCTTTTTGTTTCCATATCATACAATCAGAATCTTGTTTGTCTTCCCTTTCATACAACCTGTCCCCAGTAGTACCAAAGATGCCACATTTAATTTTATATTTATCCAAGGAATAGTGCAATGACCCATTCTTCATAGATAGGCCGCTATGCGTCCTCTACTAATGAAGGCCCTCCTCCTTCATTACTGCGTAAAGATCTCTGATTTGTAGGAAATTTTTGTAGGACTATATTATTGAAAAGACTGTCAATTAATTTCTAAAGCTTCCTTCAATGCTCTTTTTCACATGTGAACAAACTGCCTACCTTTCCCATTTAAGAGATTTTTTATTGTAATAAATAAGTGGACTTTTTTTAGTACTAGTAAATAAGTGGACTTTCACTGACGATTTCAAACTTTGTCTGAATGTAAAAGGACATGATGATTGGTTTACTAATCATTTCAAAAAGCCCCACTATCAATTAATACCTTTTGAATGTATTTTATGACCTGTTTATTAAGATGTAAAGATATTAGAGAGTATTATCTATACTGATACCATGTATAGACATTACATAACTATACTTATATAATGTGTTTAATGCGCAGGTATGGACCAATTTGCATTCCAACCACACATGACCAATATTAAGATGTCTGTTGAGATTTTGGTTTGGCCAAACATAGGTAATTGTTATGGTTAAGTATTGACATCATAATTGGGACCAACGTTAAGGACAAAGCAGTATGTTGGGAGGCCAAGAAGGTGAAGTTGGAAGCCCCCACTGACCTCAAGCAAACCATAGATCAACGCTGAGTTAAGGAGAAGTATGCCCAGGTTGGTCCCAAGGATTTAAGAGAAGTTTGGTCCTGTATAACTGCAGGTGCGTTATTAATGAACTAGCTTTGTGGTGAACAAAAATAATTCACTTCTTTTTTAGGTGAACAGGGACTCAAAACCTGCTCAGTTTTTTAAAATTTCCATCTTGGGCTGGCTGCTCCTAAAATCAATTACCTGAGTTCAGTCAATTACCAAGTACAGTGTATTGCCCAATGGAAGTGTGCGCCTAGTGGTGCGCCTTGGCTTAGACCTGCAACCTCAATTTATTGTTTTCCCAAAATCCCTTAAATTCCTCACGTTGAGACCAATCTCTTCCAATGGTCAACTTTCCTTATAATAAAACCCCTAGTTTAGTACACCGTTTTATAATTTATGTTATCTTGGATGATCCTGTGTGTGGACCTCTTTGAGGAGGTCTCAAGCAACGTTAACCATTTACTTTTAACTACTTTTAAAATTTATCTGCCCCTCTCTCTTCTCAACTAGCATAACTTTCCAACCAAGTTATATGAAAAAAAGTAAATCTCAATTACCTGCCATAGTTTCACTCAAATTCCTCAGATTCCCCGCCATCTGCTCCAGTGTGGGGCAGTGGCAGAACTCCCCCTACAATTTTCCATCTGACAGGAAAACGCACTTAGACTGTCTCACCCATTCATACCAAACCCCAGGGATGATTTGTTCCTCCCAAGGATCTTGACGCCCACCTCACTCATACCCAAGCAGTCCCCGTTGCCCCCTGGTGCTCCCCCAGAGCAACATTCGTTTTGGCCTTATGGTCGAATATGGATAACTTTTCCCTTACCATGACCAAGCCATTATTGAAATGGCACAGGCAGTGATGACACTTGTCAGATTTATAGATTTCCACCTCTATAAGGGGTATTTTGATTTTGGCTTCACCTGTGAAGCTGATGCTGCCACTGTGGCAACTGTGCCTCTGGTTTTCCAGGGTACCCTCTCTCCACAATTTAGATTCAGCTCTCAGAGGATACCACTTTGGTGGTTCAGTTCGCTGGTTTTCTCACCCACCTTCCCCCCAAGGTGCTCCACCAGGAGCTGATGAAAGTTTGGCAGCCTATGACTTCAACCCCATCTTGAAATTTGTGGTCCAAAATGGGGCCACACGCCTCACTGGGCCTTGGGCGTATGCCATAATCAGCCCTGAATCTAATAAAATTGCCTTGTCAATTCCCCCTCACACTGTCATCCCCTCTGCCCCTAACCATCTATTTTGGGCCCACGTCAAGGGTGGACTGATGATCTGTCAGTCCTGTTTTGAGTTGGACCACTTGAAATGTAAGTGCACATCCTTAGCTGCTTCCAACAGCTCTTATTTAACATCCGCTGGCTTTCAATCTGCTGCCCACCCTGCACCAGCTTTGGTATGTGGAATGATCCTACCTCCCCCTTCCCCAAAGCCTGTTGCTGCAGCTGTTCCAACAGCCACTAATCAGCATCCTCCTCACCCCAGTGCCACAAATGCTCCCACCAATCAAGCATAGGATTGGACCCCAGTTCAATCCCATGCATCCTCCAATGAACCAACTAAACATCAGGAATATGCAATTCTCCAATTCAATAAAAATAAAAAACCTTGGGATCTATTAGCTGAAATTGATAATTCTGTGAATTTAATTGGAGACCGCACTATCCAAATTGAGTGGTTTGTGTTTATCAACCATGACGGTGAGCTACCCCCTCATTTATATGCCCCCCAGTAAAACGCCAAAACGTTCAATGGTGACCACCAGCTGGCTGTTGAAGCAACGGCGAAGCCAGATTTTCATCCTCTCTGAAAAGCTACCACCAAATCAGTGACAATGCTTGCAGGAGGAATCCCTCCTCTCATTATTCACTCCATCGCCAATAAGCTTCAAAAAATATGTTGATCAAAGCTCACAAAGCCACCAAAGATGTCATCCAGCATGTGGTAATGGTAGTGTGGAATCCCAAATCAAAGATTACCCACACTAATATCGCCACGTTCATAAAGCTACCTGATGCACGCACAAAAGCTGAAACAGCTTTGCCAGATATGTCAGAAACATTCTATACAACAGCTGTCTTCCTGCTACCCTGATCATCAGAAATATATCTCCACATCCTGCTGACGCCACAACTCCCCTGATCTCCACTTTAGCCTGTGCCCTGCTTTGGAGTGAGGTAGAGGCCAAGGATGAGCCCCCTGATCCCCCTCCCCTTCCGCCATGATGGGATAAGTGGTTCCCTCTGTCCCATTTGGTGGTTGTGTTCTTCTTCTGTGTGTTGTCCGCTCATTTTGGGCAGTTTGTTCATTTTATTTGGTGAGGATTTATTTTATTAGGTTTTTGAGTTTTTATAATGTCTGTCCCCTGGTTGGCTTAACTCGGATAAATAAATAAATTTATCTTCCTGTGCACCATTGGGCCTCCCAGGTTCCCTCCATCCTAGGGCGCCTATACATTATCCCCTCCCAGCCCTGAGCACTGCATGGCTCCCTTTTATTTTACTTCCTCTACTGATAACTATTCTCTACTTAAGTTATTCTAGCTCAAGCACCCTCTGCTAGGCTTTAGTAATCTTAGTACTGACGACTAGTTCCCTGGCGTTGACTCTGTGCCCTATTCACTACCACGGTGGGAACAGGAGAGTTATAGACACTCTACTTACATTAGCCAACCAACCACAAAACTTTATGTGCATGAACTTTTTCTGTGTGGGACTTTTGCAAAGTGCAAATGGTGTGCGCCAGATGGTGACCATGGCCATGGTGGTGCTCACCAATGTTTTTGCATTTTTCAAAGAGTTGGAGCAGCCTGGCGTTATTATCATTACATCCAACTGTAATATAATTACCCTTCTTGCCAATACCTTGTGGAGACGGTCGCTTCACAATCTGGGAGTCATGATTCCCCAATTTTCCACCGAATTTAATAAAATCAACACAAAAAAATCGTTTCATTGGCACCCCATTTGGACAGTGCAGGCAGGTTCATCAACGAAGGGCCTGATGGTGTTGGCCTTGGATAACTTCATAAAAACTGTCATTGAATTGGGGTATAATCATTCATGACCCAAAACGCGTTTTATAATGACGTTTCCACATATATTACAGAGCCATGTCTCTTCCCATATGACTCAGATATGGACCCCATTTTAGTGTATCAGATCACCCCAGAGAACCCATTCTTGACCACACCCATGATCTGAGGAACCCAGGAGTTGGAGAAGATGTTGAAGCTACAATACAAAAATGTTTATGCAGTTGCTGAAGATATGGTGGGATATTTAGCCTCAGTAGTAAGAGTGTTCAACTAGCCCTCTCCATCTTTTGATGCAAAAACGCACCCTGGGGGTGTGTCCTTCCCTAAAGCAGAGTTTGATGGTGAAGTGTTGGCATTTTCTGCTTTAAATAAAGATCATTTGGGTTATTTTTTATTGATGGCTACCCTTTCGTCCCCTTTAGGGAAAATCAGCACCACTATTTTGTTGGATATTGGAGCCTTTGAAAATTATATGGACCAAAACCTAGCCGACTACCTTGAGCTGAGTTACATACCAGGTGGTATGGCTAGAGGAGGGGCTTTCTCAGGGTATTCCCACACTGAAAATTTGGGGTTTAGTAGACTATCAAAATGGCACATATCATTTGTCTGACCACTTCCAAGCTAACAAAAACCTCTTATTTGGGATTTTTGCCCATATTCCCAGCCTGCTAGATTACCTGGTGTTGCTAGGGGAAAGTTCCCTAAGGCGAAGTGAATCAGAAATCAATTGTCCCAAGTTTTGGAGAAACTACATTCAGGGGATTTTGGGATAGTCACCTGGTCATATCTGTCGGGTATTGATCTAGATAATACCTAATATCTCATTGGGTGGATTGGCTGATGAAATAGGGGCATCTGATAGTGATTGACTATCAGGTGTACCAATTGGGATTGGTTGGGTTTTATCACTGACTGATCAGGAATGAATAAGGAGTTGCAAGGCGAGTGATGCCGCCTGCAACTAGCGAGTCAATTGGTTGGTGAAGTGACCTGCCATAATGGGTAATAAGTCCCATTACCTAAGCAGGTCACTAGCCAATTATGGTTGGTTCACTTGGATTGAGAGGAAAACGTTAGGGACACGTTTTCTGACTTTTTCTGTTTGAGGTCTCGAGGATGTCCAATGATGGAATTCTAGCCAGGATGGGGAAGACCATCACTGCCAAGATGAGGAAGGGTGATTTAATGGCAACGGCTGCCATTTCATCAAAGAGGTGTCAACTGAAGGTTAGACAGCTGAATCCCCTACTCTATAATTCCCTAGGATTTACTATAATAAAAAACCATCATTTTTTAAACATTATTATCTACAGTAATATTGTCAATTCAGTGTATAGTCAGACTATCAGCTTCTACTATGTCATTCCATCTCAAGGATATTATTGATGAAGGCAATAATTGGAAGACTCTCAGAGAGAAGAGTAAAGATCCAAGCGGGGATCTAGAGATGAAGGAACCACAATCAGGGATAGTTGCTGACTGTGTGTTGGGCTGAGAGAGACTGTCACCGGGGTATCTTGACAAATATTGGGTGGACAGGAATATAGAGAATGAATCCCTATATTTACGACTTACAGAGTATTATTTGGAAGTACTGGTCGAAGCAATGGGACTAATAATAGTTCAAACTCAACTATAAGTAATAATCTCCATACTATTATTGGTTAATACATTATATACAACATGACAAAGTGCATGAGGAAATTGAACCTGTGCAGTAAAAAGGCTACTGGGTTAATGACTGATAATCAATCACTAGAGTAAATTTTTACAAATTGGTGCTCACTACAGGGGTAGTTGAGTAAAAAATCTATTATAATGTCATATAAAGGAGAAATGCGCAAGCTGTGGACTGAGATTGCCACTGTGAATTAGAATGATTTGAACTCAGAAGACCATCAGGAGTTCGTGGCCTTGGAAGAATGAGTCACCAAGGTGAAGGAAGTAGTAGAAATTGTAGCCAACTTTGGGAATGAGTTACTCGGCAAAGTAAACTCATTGAAGAAGAAAGAAGGTGACCTTGTTTGAGAGGTCCTAATCCCGAAAACAGAGAGAGAAGAAGATCAATTTCTTTTAAGAAAGTTTAGTGTGGATATCAAGAAATTAATAAAAGAAGTGGAGGACTTAAAAGCTCACAGATATGCTTGTGA
>JAKSZP010001099.1:0-11345 GCA_022478985.1 Massospora cicadina | reverse complement strand
GTGGTTGGTGTTTTTTTGAAATAGACGGTTTAGCCTTTGTGACCTGAGAAAAAAGTTTATGCGGAAGAGAAGGCTTTGAAACCACTTGGAAAGGCCACTCTGAATAAGAAGGTAGACAAGGTAAATGGGCAACGACTTTAAACGGCTGAAATGTTTGATCAGAAGATGCAGGGATGCAATGCCCTGTCACAGCCAGTACATCTTCTTATTGTTATAGGAAGGATTAACCGTTTGTTCTGAAACGTCATAAGAGCAAGTTAACAAAGTGGTAACAGCAGTAGTAGAAACTAACTTAGTTGACATAACTGGGTGACTCAGACATCCTTGGATAGGGGCAAGCTCATAGATATCACCAACTGCTAATAAGGCCTCCTTGATATCTCGTACAGTTGTGAAAGGGCATTTTACAGAAGCGAGATGCATCACTAAGGGAGGATGAGATGTTAAGTCAGCTAAGATAGCTGCAGTTGCTTCTCCAAGAGAGAGCATTTTGGCAGTCAACAGAGAGTTGATCTTTTGTATAGAAGTGCTCAACATAAGAGGTCATATTTGACTTCTTGCAATGTAAGGCACATAAAGGCTTTTTCAACTGTTGCAAACTTTTTTGGAGCCAAACTCATCAATAATGGCTTGATTAACCTCCGCTCAAGTGTGAAAAGGGTTTAGGTAAGGAACAATCATATTTTATGCTAAACGGCACAAGCTATGGAGGATGTGTATAACTTTTTGCTTATCTGATGAATTTGCATAGCTAATTCATAGACATATGAGAAGGAAGCTATGCTCCTTTCACCAGGGAAGAACTTTTCCTTAAGGGGGAATTTGTAAGGGCGCTGCTCAAGCTCCTCAAGGCGGGTTAAAACACTTGTTAGTTGCTTTTCAAGAGCAACTATTTTTGGTTTATATGGAACCCCCTGTAGTGAGCACCATTTTGTAGAAATCCAGCTTTTTAGATGCTCGCTGGTGCTAACGCCGCTGGATCCCACATAAGTTGTAAAAAATTTTAATAAAAATTCACTAACAAAAAACTTGGGTTTTTATGAGTTTTTATTAGTAAAAACGGGATAAAAAAGTGATCCCCTCAATATCTGCCCAATCCATATTTAAACTGATTTCGAGGGTTGGAGGGAATTTGAGGATAGTTTTGGAATAGCTGCAATGCATTCTGAATTAGGAAATATGATAAACTCTCCTATCAGATCATGGAAAATGGGAGTTAATTTTTGGGAAAACAACAATTGGGTTTTGGGGCAGAATGTACACATGCAGTAAGGTTTTGTTGTACTTCAACCAACCACTGCTAGAAAAAATACTTTTACTGTAAGGAACCTCCGCCCTGCCTATAAAAGGGGGGTCCCCGCATAGGTGCTCTGAAGGACTGGGTGATGGTTGGGGGAGTACCTTCTGCTGGTTGCCCCAAAGTCTGTCATGTGGTTGGAGTAATCTGACCATTCAATCTGATGTTTATTGCCTGTGCGGGTTTTGAAATGGTGTTACCCCAATTAATGGGGTTCCACAAAGAATTGACCAGGTCTTTTGGCTGATTTCCTAGATATCATTTTTAACATTAATTAAAATTACTTTTTGCTCATTGCAAACTCATAAATGGCCAACATTACACCATCTAGGCGGATTTTGACCCATATCATTCTTCTTATGAAGCCTGGAAGGCAAATTTCTGACACTAAGATACTAAATAAGGAAGACTGAGTTTGACCCTTCACAAAAACAAAATTATATCAGTTAAAACTCTGGCATACCCTCCACCATTATGCTCTCGACTTATGTGGGCTTCTGCCCCTTATAGAGAGACAAGGGAGAAGTGTGAAAGGAGAGGTAATCTTCCAATGAGGAAGTAATTTCATATTGAAGGCTTTGAATTCAACACTTTTTTAATGAGAAATGGCCATTCTCATTTAAACGCTGTAATGAGAGGTCCATTTCTTGTTACTGCATAAGTTCAAGTTGGCCATTCCAACTACTTCCTCTTCTGTATAGAACAACTATGTTGAGAAGTTCTCAATTCTATAAAATATGTAGACTAAACTAAAGAACTACACAAAAGAATAACAAGATATATAGGAGGCAATACTATATGTAATTTCTAATTTATTGCGGGGAAGGATGACCATGGGATGGACACTTCCGAATATGACTCAGGAAAGACAAACTTAGTACCAGGGGAGGCACCCCAGAGAAGCGATGCTATCTCTTGTTGCCAGCGGGAACGCCACTTATGGGGAGGGGGA
This sequence comes from Massospora cicadina, assembly GCA_022478985.1. NCBI lineage: Eukaryota > Fungi > Entomophthoromycota > Entomophthoromycetes > Entomophthorales > Entomophthoraceae > Massospora > Massospora cicadina. The sequence continues at coordinate 9,096 of JAKSZP010001099.1, read as the reverse complement.
GGGAACATGTGAAGGGGCCGTAGCCACTATTGAGCACGTGTGGAGGAAGGAGTATGATTTGATGAACCAGGCTGGGAACCAGGAGGAGACCAGCTGTCGGTGACGCGGTGGGAGGTATCCAAACATTTACGCTTGAAAGTGGTCCACCAAGTGAGACCAGAATCTGTGGACAGCTTCTGGGAGGGTGGGGATGGAGCCAGTGATGGCATCCAAGACAATCGTGTGGATAGTCCACATGGCGATTGCAACCACCAGAGCACGGAGGGAGGGTGGAAGGGGGGAGGCCATTGATGAAGCAAACATATCCCTTGACAGACTGAAGGGATGCGTTTGATCCTGGCCCAGCAGACGTTGAACTTCGCGCCATATCACTTTAGAGTTGGGGCACTTCTCCAGGCGGTGGAACAGCGTTCCATACTGGCCACACATGACACAGGATGAGTGTAAGCATTAGAGCGCTCAGCTGTATGATACACCCGCCTCAGGCAGCGCCACACATGAGAGCGGACTTGAGGCTGCAACAGAGGATGGTGTGCATATTTCCAGATAGTCTTTTGGGTCTCAGTGGAATAAGGGATGTCCATAATGTCCAGGTAGTCCACCCTGGATAGGACATGGGGTCGAATGGGGATCACGCCATCATGGTTGGGTAGCCCCTGTACCTCTTGTGTGAACTGAGGAGAGGGGCGGCCTCTTCGGGTTGTATGTCCACTAATACGAATTCTCCACTCTGCGCTTCGCATGGAGAGTAGGATTCGTTTGTAGTGGGTTTTAGTCTTGTGAGGACCTGTGGCCGATGTGTGTGATGCGAGGTATTTCATCAGGGAGTGGGGGTTTGATGGATTGCTGAGGCCCAAGGCTCGGGAGAAGTTGGAGCGGGCCGCGCAGGACCAGTGTTGAGATGGGAGTGTAGGAGCGGTGACGGCCGCGATCCAAGTGCCCAGGATCTTGGCAGCATGGGCTTTGAAGTCAAGAAGTCCCATGCCACCTTGATGATGAGGGCCAAACATGACCTCTAGCTGTACTGGTGGAGGGCGGCCTGACCAAAGCCATCCTTGCAGCAAAGCATACAGGATTTGAAGAAGCTTGGGGAGAAGGGGATGGCGTGTGCTCCGAACCAGACTTTGAATAGGAGCATAGAGTTGGCAAGAACAACCCTGCCAGTGAGGGTAGTAGGGTGGGCTCTGAGAGAGGCGATTCGATTCGTCACGTTGTCCAGTATACAGCACTCCATTACTGCTGACGCATATCCGCCTGCCTCCATCCACACGCCCAGATGGCGCACCGGTCCTATGGTAGGACGTGGCCCAAAGGGGAGCACCAGTGGAGCGGTGTGTGTTGAGTTAGTAAGGCGTGGACGTGGGCGAGCAGATGGGCCGGGTTGGGAACTAATTGCTGGGGCCCAGCAGTTCTGAAACCGACCAAGGATGATGATTTCGGTTTTGGAGGCGTTCAGTGCCGCGTTGCTTACCCGGGAATATTCTTGTATGAGGGCTTCAAGCGCGCATGAATCTTTGTTATCAGACACCCCCACCACGCAATCATCTGCAAATGCCATCATCTTGACTGGGGTTTGGCCTGGCACATGGACCCCAGTGAGTTGGGCATTCACATTTCGTAGTAGTGGGTCAAGGCTGAAGTTGTATAAGAGTTTGCTGAGGGGGTCCCCTTGTCGCAAGCCCATTTGAGGGCGGACTACTTCTGTTAGGAAGCCTGGGCCACGCACTGCCATTGTCACAAATTCCGTGAGGAGCATTACCCAGTTTATGAAGCGGGGAGGTAGGCAGAATTGATGGAGGCAGGCCCTTAGGTATTCTCAGTTTACACTATCATAGGCCTTTTGTTGGTCCAAGAATACCAGTGCCCCTGAGGCTGTGGACTGACATGCATTAGCCATGGAGTGCACGTTATCCCAAATCACCTTCTGGGGATGAAACTGAATTGTTCTGGGGAGATGGTGGCAGATGCTATAGTCCCTAAATGGTTAGCCATAATTTTTGATAAAATTTTGGTTTCTGTGTTTGTTAGAGAAATGAGGGCGCCAGTTGGCTAAGTCAAACTTATCCCCTTTCTTGAAGAGTGTGACAGTAAAGGCCTCATGTCCTCCTGGTAGGAGGCGCGTTTCCAACAGGCTTTGGTTAAGTGAGGCTAGCAGCAATGGGGATGTATATTTGAAATTTTTTTGTAGAACTCATATGGAATGCCATCTGGGCCTGGGCATTTTCAGTTTGGCGCACCGCAAATGGCTGTCCATGATTCGTTTGGAGTAATTAAATTTATTATTTCTGGGTATCAGAAAATGGTGCAGATATGAGCTCGGTCAAGAAATTCTGCCATTTCAGCTGGCTGAATTGGTTTGTCTCGGTATAACTTGGAGTAATATTTTTGCATTTCGATTACCACTTCGGCCAGTATGTCCGCAATAGAATTTTTAATCTTCACACCTGTGTGCAGGCCACACTCTGGCATGGTGCGAAATTTTTTTTAAAGAAGTATGCGGTGCACTTGTCGCCTTTAGTGATGCGTGTGGCCCTGTATTTGACACAAACCTTATGTTTGTGTTGCCTTTTGAGTGCGTTGAGGTGGGCAGCTGCCTCCGCCCACTTCCGGCCCCATGCAGGGCTGTATCCTGTGGCTAAAATGTTGGACTCCAAGTGGGCCAATTCCGCCAGAGTGCGCGAGATAACCGCCGATGTGGCTCATGAGCATCTGGAGGAGAGATGGCGATAGTGGCAGATGGTGTCCTCTTTGAAAGTTGCCCATGTGGAAATGGGGTCTGCGCAAAACGGTGCAACAAACGATTTTGCCAAAGTTGCCTATTCCACCCACATGGAAAATCCTGGCGACATGAGCTCGGGGTGGCAGATTTTGCACCAATGTGGGGCCTTTGCAACTGTGACAGGTAAGTGGTAGGTTATTGAGACCAGTCGGTGGTCAGAGAATTCCATTTTCGTTGTTTTGAAGTGGGAGATGTGGGGTTGAAATTTTGCCAGCATTAGAATAAGGTTGATTCGGGTCATGGACCTTAATTGGCCATTGTGGACGTGGGGATGCATCATGTTTTTGAGCAGTGGGGCATGTCATGGCAGCGCATCCAATAACCCAAGGGTGGCTTTTAGAACGCGTAGTTCTACATGACCCTGTGGGGCGTGGGGTGAGGGAGGCCACCAGTCTGTTGGTGGGGTTAGTCAACAGTTCATGTCGCCAACTAGGAAATAATCAGGGGGTAGCGGGAGGGATTTGACCAATGAGAAAAATTCCTGAGGCTCATGTGCACCGTTTGGGGCATAGATGTTGACGATTGTGTGCACAACGTCAGCCCATGAAAAGGTGACGATGAGCACTTAGCCATTTAGGAATGTTTCTGAGGATGTGAATTAAAAAAATTATTTTTCTAAATTAGCACCCCACAGTGCTTTGACCAAAAGGATAGGGATGGGAGGAGCATTGTTTTCCAAGCTTCCTTGGAACCTCGTGGACAATGGGACTCCTGGATGGCCAGGATATCCACGGGTAAATTGTTTTGTAAAAAACTCAGTTTCCTAGCCCGGGATGGGGAGGCCTTGAGTCTGGCAATATTCAATGTCTCTAGAGTGAAGGTTTCCCCCATTGCACTTTAGGTGTGAGGGGGTGGGCCCCTGGGCCCACCAGCCTCTTCCAGGTCCCCACGGGCTTTCACAGCAGTGCAGGTATTAGCAGCAACGCTATCAGGGTTTTTGTTAATTTTTGCAGAAAGAGTCTCATTGGCTTTGGCCTTCACTTTTTGTTTTCCCGACGTCAGACAAATTTTTTGCGGTGCAGATGAGTTCAGTGCACCATCGAGCGGGTCAAAAAAAATTTTTCAGTTGGGATAGGTCCCAAGTCAGTTTCAACTGGAGCTTGGGTGCAGCGATTGGGTGAGGTCAAATTTCACATCAGATCCTTAGATTGAGTGGCCCATTCGGCATGGGCCTCCCAATCTGATTGGGTGATGGATTCCCAAGTTGCTTCCACCGCGAAGGTCTCCATGTCCTCCTGGCGTTGTGAGTGTGGGATGGCGGTGGTGGCCTTGGCCGCTTCCTTGGCCGTGGCCCTATGGGCCTGCTTGGCCTTCTTCCACTCCTGCGGGGAGGTGGGCTTTACCAATAGGTAGCAGCCTTGTGCTCCCCATGGGAAAGTCTCCTTGGTGCTTGCAGTTGGTTCATAGTGCGCCTCTCCGCTGGCCATGGCCGCTGAGGGGTGCTCTTGGAATGTGACGCCCTCCTTGATGGGGCATGCGTGCACCTTATGGCCAAATGCATCACAGTGGGTGCAAATGGGGGGCGCGCTGTCCACGGATAACCAGAATGGGTGGGTGGTATGCCCTGCAATATCAATAAAAGTGGAGTGCGGGATCTGAGTTAGGTCCTTCATGATCTCCTCAGTTGGGGTCAGAACTGCGATGGCTTTGCCAGTGCACAGGTGTGGCATCAGCGTGAAGCGTTTCATTTCAAAAGATTGTATTTCGCCATATACAGCGAGACCATCTTTCAGGTGTTGCTCCAAAATGTCACGTTTTACCGTAGTAAGCAAAAAGTCAAACGTGAGGAAAATTTGGTTCGATTTTGTCCATCTGGTGCATTTGGTTTTGATGACCCATTGCCCTTCGGGGAGGTCGACCAGCATTACTATATTTAGAATAAACAAATAGTATTTATAGTCAAATCGTTGCATTCAGGAAGCAACAGTGCTCTCATGACAAATATCATAGATTATTGCAAAACTGGGAAAGCTTTTATTTCTCATAACAATCACTTTAGTTACTATGATTTGATTTGAACAGCAAATTTGGATAATCACACACAGGAAAGATGGGTGACTTTAATAACAAAATTAGTACAACATGGGCGAGCGTCACGGCAAGCGGTGCGCTTAATGGTGCAACTAAGGGCAAGAAACTCCCTGGAGGGGGACCAGGAACCCAAGCCACAAAAAATCGCAAACTCAGACACCATCTGGGTTTATGGTACTTACTGTAAAGCATGCGCAATACATATACAATTAATTCAACCAACCTTTGTCAAAGGTGGAACGCGGGATCAGACTCTTCCTTAGGGGATGAGTCACCAACCCTGTGGGAGAAAACATGTGAGGCACAGCCCTCACTTTTCCCTCACGCGGTGTACATAGCCACCAACAACATGGGCCGCAGCTGGATCAATATTGGTTTTGAAACAGCTGATGAAGCTGATGCCGCAGCAAAAATCTGCGTGGAAATTGCCCTCCCTGAGGGCAAAAAAATTGTGCGCACTGTGCACACCATATGGAACAAAGTGAAAACTTTGTTCATCTCCTTTGACTCACTCACCACCAACCTTCCTCATAAGATAATCGGGGAGGAGCTCCACAAAAGTCTTGTGGCCTACAGAAAAATCAACAACTCAAATTACAGCGATTTTGCTTAATGTCCAACCTGTGCACGGGCAAAGCTATTGCTGTAATCAACCCCTTTCCAGAAGTGGGAGAGGATTTATCCAGAATTCCCACACAGCAGAATTTTAATTCGCAGATGGGGGCCAGTTAACTGCATTCCAAGTTACACTGGAATGCGCACCACCCTTTACAACCACTGTGGCTCACTGGGCCACAAGGAACATGCATGCCCTGTAAAAGAGGGCTTAATGGAAAATGATTTTTGTGAAGAAGCTATAGACGAAGATAATGAAAATTTCACCAAAATGACTGATGGCCACCACCCATTCTGCTGAGGTGAAGATGGACTATACTCCATCGTGGACCCAGTTACAAGTAAACAGCATATAGCAGCACAAAAAGCCCTCAAGAGAGCAGCGGCTGAAGCGGTGGCACATGATGAATCTGCTATTAACCATGGACAAATTTGGGAAGATATTTTGGACATTCACCAAACCAACCAATCAGAACTATATGCCCAGGTCTAAAATTTTCTCAGTAACCAGACTGAGCCACAAAGCGTCATCAGTCATGCACATACTGAGGAACAATGCAACTGCAATTTGGGTGAAAATGCAGTGCACAACGCAACAAAGTTGAAACTTAAAAATATAAAATCCAATCAACAACCCGCATCAAATCAACATGAGACCTGTGCAGGAAAAGTTGACGCAAATGCAAAAAATCGCAATTTCCTTGAATCATTGGGTCAGATCAAGGGAACCAACAATGGCAGTGAAAGATTTGGAGTACAGATGCGGAGCATGGCCAAAATGAGCCGCAGTGGGATAGGACCAAAGGGTCCTCCCAACTGCTCCTGAGGCGCCACGGGCACCTCAGTGTCATTAGGGACGTTAAACATCGTGGGAGCCAGGGCTCATACGTCCCAAGCCAAAAAGCTGGCATTCCTGCGAAAACCTCTCGTAGACATCTTGGCCATCCAAGAAACCCACTGCCTACAAGGGGAAGAAGAATCCTGGTCAACCAGGGTCGCACCATCACAATCAGTATGGACGTCTCACTGTGGGGTGATAGTCCAAAACAACAAAAAATTTAAAATTACAAATTCATCATCACACTTGCACGGTTGAGTCCTGGTAGCAACAATCACATGCCAAGATGAAATAATTTCGTTAGCATGTATCTACGCACCGTGCACTGCAACTGAGAGAAAAAAAAATTTGAAAAAATTTCTACTCTCACCCTCCCACCAGATATCATCATGTTAGGCGATTTCAACTGCTGGGATAACCCCAATACAGATTGATGGCCTAATCCCAGGGGATACCCACCTGGACACATTGAATATCGCACAATAAAGGCATCTCTTGGCTTACAGGATGCTCTTTCCCCCAATTCACCAATCCTTCCCCACATGAAAATACCCAACATATGTGAGGGACTGCTCATATCGATGAGTTGTATTGACCACATCCTCATCCCACAATCGCACAACTCAAGAATCCCCAAATTTACAAAAAAAAGATCAATTTTTCTGATCACCAATTTTGTTATGGTGCAGTTGGTGCCAACCCAATCCCACACACAGGTGTCGCCTTGGAGAAAGCTTCACCCAGAAAATATAAAATTGCCTGAGATATCTGACTGGGTCTAAAACAAGACTACAAACCCAGAATTCACAGCCCCATTCACTTTGGATCCCATCGGAACATTGGATAATTTCAAAAAAGATTTAATCTACAAAACTTGACATATTTCATCACGCAAGTACACCGCGGACACAGCCACAATCAAGCGTACCTTGGCAGAACTAGACCACCTGGAAATAAATTCTCCATGATCTGGCTATAGCCTTAATTGGGAGGCAAATGGGCAGAAATTTCAGCCTAACTTAACAATCTCATATTTGAACACCAACACAAAATCAAATTATTGAACAAAGGTAAGTTCATAAAGGAAGCAAAACCTGTTTGACATACTTTTTCCACCAATTCCACTCCCACAGAAACCAGCCCGCATACACACAGGTCTGCAAGACCAACGGCACTGTGGCAACTGACCCTAAGGAGGTCAAGGCGAAAGCACGCCGCTATTACACCAAATTATATCATGATATGCCAACAGATCCACAGAAAATTAAAGAATTTATTTAAACTGCCAAGATACAAAGTACACCACCAAATTACAATATACTATCCCTTATTACACGGGAGGATCTTTGAGAAACAATTCGCAGTGCACCACGTAGGAAATGCCCAGGGCCTGATGGGATACCCTACAAATTTTACAAAAAAATATTTTCAACAAATCGCCCCCCTCCTATTGGCGTCAATGAACCAGAGTTTGTTGGAAACACGCCTATCACCAGGAGGCCATGAATTCTACGTTATAACCTTGTATAAAAAGGGTGACAAGTTGGACCTGGCCAACTGGCGCCCAATTGCACTCTCCAACACAGACACAAAAATTCTAGCAAAATTTCTAGCAGCTATATTAGGCGCAATTGCATCTGACGTCCTATCACCCAACCAGTTTGGGTTTATACCAGAACATTCAATATGGAACAACATACACCCTGTTGCAAACATTTGCCAATCCAAAACAACTGGTGCCCTGGTCTTCTTGGGTCAGGAAAAGGCGTATGACCGTGTTAGCTGGCCATACCTAAAAGAATGTCTACATGCCTTCAAACTCCCATCAAGATTCATAAAATGGGCGATGCTCCTAACAGAATCTGCAACCATGGCTGTATGCGGCCCTGGATTCCTAACAAACAATATCAAACCACACAGAGGGCTCAAACAAGGGGATCCCCTCAGCCCACTGCTATACAATTTCAGCTTTGACCCGCTCCTCCGAGTAACTGACTCACGTCTTATGGGGATAACCGCACAAGGACAACCAACAGTCAAGATACTGGCCTTTGCAGATGACTGCGTAGCAGGTATAGCAAACAATGAAGATGCCTGACAACTGGAACACACTCTAGAGGAATACTCCAAGGTGAGCAATGCATCGCTCAACAAAAGGAAGACAGAAATCATCCTCTTAGGCAGATACACAAACAATTGGGCCACAACATCAGAACCTCACACCAACACTAGAAGAGAAAACATAATTTTTTACCCTTTGCAAAACCTTTCACCACCACTCCTGTCTGACACCTTGGAATCTGGCTAGAATCAGGTGGATATGCTATTGAGACAATGGAAAGTAACCTGTTACAACGGGTATCCAAACGCGTAGCCTCCCTCAAGGGGAGAACCCCAGGACTAACAGGACGAGTTACAGTTGCTAACTCGCTCATCCTCCCAATACTGCAGTATTAGGCCCATGCGATAGCCTTCTCACCTACCTTTATAACCTCAATTCTGCGCGCTTATCCAGGGCTGGCTGTGGCCTGGCTCTCACCCTCCTATACGGATGGAAATACTATTTGGCCCACGCTCAAGCGGAGGCATGGGACTAATAGATTTTGAGAGCCATGCCAATCACATCCTAGGTACCTGGATAAAGGAAATTCTTGCTCCAGACCTCCCGCAACAACATTGGTCCAGAGCAACAAGGACTAACTTTGCACAGGCGCTCAAATTAATCAACCTACATAATCCACCCAGACTACTTTCATACCTTGCCAAGCACCCTACTGCAACGGGTCCGCATGGAACCTCCCCTCATTTCAAACATATCCTCTGAACTATCCGC
>JAKSZP010001098.1:0-11375 GCA_022478985.1 Massospora cicadina | reverse complement strand
ATCACATGAATGTTGATGGGTCAAATCAGCTGGCCATCCTTCATTTGAATAATAGTAAGGCGTAGAGGTTACATGACCTCTTAATGACCCCCAATGAATGGGAGAATGAAGATGAGCCCTTCCAGAAGATGTTAGCTCGGCACTCCCATAACACAAATGTGGAAAACGGGAAGTTGTATAAGCAGGTGGGGTCTAAATGGCTGCCTTACCTTTGGCCCTTGAAATGCGTACCTGCTATCCTAGATTCTCACTCCACCTTAGGGCATTAAGGGGCAAAGAAAACTTATGAGTGGATTAAGGATTGGTACTGGGATGGTATGATGGAATCTATCGTTGACGTCTTGGAAGCTTGCCTTACATGTAAGAAGCAATCCGGTTTCAAGACTAGATACCAGTATCAACCCACTACCCCCCCCCAACAACTGTTCCAAACCATCAGTTTAGATGTAGTAGGTCTTTTCCTCAGTCTACTAGTGGGAACAAGTTTATTCTAGTATCTATTGATTATTTCACTAAGTGGGTGAAAGAGGTGGCTCTTCCTGCTCAAACGGCCAAGGCCACAGCCACATTTTTACATCAATACAATTTCTCTCAACATGGCTTCCCCCAAGTATTACTCTGCGATAATGGTAAGGACTTCACCTCCAGAATAGTCAAAATCCTGCCCACAACCATGGGGCCCAACAACTTTTCTCAGATTCATACAGTCCCTCTACCAATGGGACTGTGGAGAGAGCAAATGGTACCCTAGTATCCATCCTACGAAAAATGGACTCTTCTGATCCACTTTACTGGGATCAATACTTACCCAGTGCCCTCATGGCCTACCAGATTAGTTATCACTGGGTATTGAAAATGTCCCCATTCCGTGTCTTGTATGGGCGAGAACCAGGAATACCTGCTCTCTTAGTAAAGGATGTATTATCTTCTAGAGTTGAGGAGCCTGAGAAATTTATGAGGCGATTGGCTCAACGCATTACTCAGCTCCAATTAGAGGCAATGACTAACTTAGCCAAAACGGTGATAAAAGAAGGGCAGGCAGCCAATGAGCTCAGAACTCCCCTATCTACATTCCAAGTATCCAACATGGTATTGTACTACCATAACCACATCACTCCTAAAAGCGATGTTCTTGGATCAATCTGGGAGGGTCCTTTCACCATCAACTATAAAAGAGGTAATGAGTATTCTATAAAATCGCTAGCTACTGGAATCACCATCAACTGTGTACATGGCCTCTTCCTTTGGCTTTATTCTCCCCCCACCATTCTTGAGGGGGGTGATGTCAGATATTTGCTCTCTCAGCTTCAGAGGAAAGATGTCTTAAGTCAAATTCATCCAAAATGAGGAAATGTCAGCCATTTATGAGTTTCCAATGACCCTAAATGCGATTTTAATGATAATTAGACCAAATATATTGGGGATATTTGCCAAAAGACCCTGTCTGATTCTTGGTGGAATCCCATTAGTCATGGTAACATAATTTTAACACCTGCACGGGTGCCAAACGCTAAATTGAATGGTCAGATTTCCCCAACCTCACGACAGACCTTGGGGCAACCAACCAAAGGTACTCCCTCAACTACCACCAGGTCCTTCAAAACACCTATGCGGGGTCACCCCCTTTTATAGGAGTGGCGGAGGTCACCTGAGGTGAAAGTAATTTATCTAATGGTGATTGGTTATGGTACATCAAAACCTTACTGCATGGGTACATTCTGCCCCAAAACCCCTAACCCTCGTTTACCAAAAATTAACTCACAGTTCCCAAGATCTGATAGAATCAAAACCCATATTACCTAATTTGGAAGCATCAAAGCTATTCCAAACCTATCCCAAAATTCCCTCCAAGCCTTAAAAATCAGTTTAAATACTGATTGTTATATATTGGAAAAGGATTACTTCTCATTTTACCCTCGCGCTTCTAATAAAATTTATAAAAAACCCAAATTTTATAGTAGTGCTTACTATTTTTTTATTAAAAAATTTTGTGGGATACAGCGGCGTAGCACCAGTGAGCACAAAAGAGCTGTATTCCTACAGCAGTAAATGAACCAGGCTTTCAGCTCTAAAGCTAATACTACCTTAGTGTACAATCGGGGTCATAGTTTGCTAGATGATCCTAATAGCATCCAGAAACTAATAGATTAATCCTATATGACTCATCCTTTTGAGACAAAATCTATGAAGATCAGGAGACCTTAAACCCCACCATACATGTTTTATCTGAACTGACAAGCTCTTTCAAACCAACCTTCAAAGAGAGTTATGTTCTTGGAATGGAGAGTATTCAAACCTTTTTGTATATGAGAACAGTGTAAGTACCTACATGTAGACAGAGATTACACGCCTACAAGTCTGTATTGTCTGTAGTTCTTGCAAGATTATTTTGCCTACTTCAAAGAATGCACAACTTGGAATAAAATTAGGGTGATCATCGTTAAAGAGTTTGGAAATGACTTGAATCTCTCTAATTGAAAGAAATTTTTTGTGCGCCTCCATCAAAAGAAAGTAGAATACCATATTGACACTGTTAACCGCTTTTATTATGAGGCTCAGGCCTTAGCCTCTTGTGACCATGTTACATTGGACAATGCAATAACAGAGTTTGTTTCCGCTTTCTCCTCCAACCATTTACTTGTGCTTCACTTCCAAGGAATTAGAAAGCACTTAAAATTAATCCTCAATATCAAGGAGACTATTATGATTTTTCTACAAACGGATGAACAGCACATCTCACCCAATAGAGGATTGTGACCCCATATCCATGCTGTTTGGAAAAATCTGAAGTCTTAACTCAAGAGTAACTCTGTCCCTATTGTGAGTTTTACAATCATTAGGAAAGTCATTATGGAAGAAGAAGTCAGACAAGGCAGAAAAAGAGGCGTCAGTCTTGGGCGCAAGGCTCCCTACACTAACATATTATGCCTCAACAACTTCATCAAAATCAATCACCTCTTAGATGTTTCATTGTGTCAGCGCCAGATGGGTTTGACATCCCAATATAGTCTTGTTGCAAATAAACTATGACATTAATCTTATTCTACTCTAAGTAAACCCTCTGTTTTTTAATAAATTTTATAATGTCCTATATTATTTATTTTCTTTACATCACTTTAGCTCTTATGTTACATGTGTAGAAGTAGTAGTACATGAAGTAAAAGTTATGGCTATCTTTGACGCAAGTTCTCCCATTAATATCACCCTTCTTGCCCTATGAAGCGCATTAAGGTAGCTCCAAATCATAATCATATCTTTAAATATGGAACGGTAGGACCCTCATGTACAAGATCTCTTGGCGTTTACTCACCTTTATCCAAATCATTCACATCTCTAATGGTATCAGCTCAGAAAAAGCTACAAAAGCTGACCTATATGCTCCAGAGGTTGTGTAACGCCCCTGCAACCTTTCAGTGGGCCATGGCAGTATGATTAGAGGTCATAAAGTGTCATGTGTAATAGTTTACTTAAATGATGTTAACATATTTTTCCGAACCTTCAATGACTGTCTACAGCACTTATGAGAAGACTTTAATCATATGAAGACAGCTTCCATAAAGCTGAAACCTGCCAAATGCAATTTTTTCCTGTGAGAAATGGAATTACTAGACCTTAAAGTAACACATGAAGTAATTTCTTCACTACCTGAAATTGTCATTACATTCAGAAGTGTCTCAACCAAATAGCCTATCTGATGTTTAGGCTTTTTTAAAAAGTATATTACTGTTGACAATTTATATAGCTTTTCGCTGAGATATCCAAATCATTGTTATATTTACTCCATAAGAAGATCCCGTTCCACTGAGAGGCATCTAGCCCAACAATCTTTTTAACTATCTGAGGGATGCTTTTTTTAGTACTAGATGGTTATCCGAGGGATGCTTTAATGACTATCCATGTTAATTCTCCTGAGTTTGATAAGCCCTTCTTCTTGTTTGAAGATGCCTGCAACGTCAAGGTCAGAGCTATACTGGCTCAATTCAATTTTAATCAAGTTGACCACCCTATTGCTTACTTCATTAAGACTCTGACTAAGGTGGAAAGAAACTATAGCATTACAAAACAGGAGTTCTTGGTTGTGCTGTTGGCCATTGAGAATTTCCGCCCCTACTTATACTGAAAAAACCTATAATTATAACCAATTACGCTTCATTGAATTGGTTGCAGAGATTAAGATCTGATAGGCGACTTATGAGATGGGCCCTCAAACTGCAAAACTACAGTTTCTCTATTTTACATCAAACAATGGCTATCCATCAAAATTCTGATGGGTTATATTACTTACCAATACTAACTTTATATGTCTCTGATGAAGATCATGTTTATAAATCAATAGGAAGACTTGAGATGTGGTATTGAGAACCCTCAGAAATTCAATGACAGCTAAGACAATTGATGGATTGGACCCAAATCAAGGATGGGCTGCTCTATAAACATGTTGGGATGTCTTGTTTAATAATGTCCGTCCCTTGTCTAGAACTTTAACGGTTATGGAGGCGCATACCACAGTGTGGCATGGCGCTCTACAGAAAATATACCAATGGCTTAAAGGACAATGCTTGGGAAGGCATGATCAATTCTATTCAGAATGTCCTTATCTCCTGTTTCGTTTGTCCTAACAAAGTCTCTTCTAACCCATTTTACCAACATCAAGTAGTTGGTCTAAACTCACCATTTGCCAACATCAGTATGGATATCATCAGCCCTCTGCCTATCACCATGCATGTGCACCACTAAATTATTCTAACTATTGATCATTTCAAAAAGTGGGCTGAGTGTAAGAAGAGTGTCTAACTCTCCTGTTCCCAGCGTGGTGGTGCACAGTGCACAAGCCCAAGTCCAGGGAACTAGTCATCAGTAATAAAGTTAACATAGCCCTTCAGAAGGTGCTTGAACTATAATAACTTAGGTCAAGGGTGTTTAACGTTATATAAAAGAAGCAAAACTAGACTAACAACCAAGCTGGAGTGAATCCCGAATAGGGTCTCATACTCAAACGGTGCTCTGAACTAAAGTGAATAGGTGGCCCAGGATCAAGGGAATCTGGACGGCCCAACATTGCACCAAAGGAGAGAGTTATGGTTGTTAAGTAAAATGTCTAAAGTTGCATAAGAGCTCATCAAAGAGGTATGCGCACAGGTTAACCCAAGATACCATATATAAAATGTATACTAACAAAGGGTTCTTAATTATTGGTAAGTCAAATAACAAGAGATATTAGTCTTGAGAGAACTTTTTTTAAGGAAATTCAGGGGAACGATCAATTGGTGGAAGCGGTGCTAAGCTAAGGTGCACGAATAAGTGCATGCTTCCATTGGGCAGTAGACTATACTTGATAATTGACCAAACTTGGGTTATCAATTGTAGGCAAGGCTGACCTGAGCTGGATTATTGGAAAACTGAACGGGTTTCAAGACCCTGTTCACCAAGAAATAAAAGCAAACCACCATCTTAATCGAAGAGCTGGTTTGTTTTGATGCACCTGCTGTTATACAGATCTGAACTTCTCTTACATCCCTAGGACATCCTGAGCATACCTCGCCTTAACCCAGCGTTGATCCAAGGTATTTTGAGGTCAGGGAGACCTTCCAACTTCAGCTTCTTGGCCTCCTGACACGCAGCTTTATCCTTGGTGTTTGTCCCCATTATTATTTCATTCTCAAGGCATGACACTGAGTCCATATCAGTAGTCTCCACCACAACTAAGGTTACTGTCTCATTTCTACTCAAAAATTTTCATTACCTGACATGGCTCCCAAAAGTTCTCCTGTCTGATAATGTGACATATTTCAATTTCTCAAGTTGTGACTGAACTTAATTCACAATGGGGACTTGCCAATCCTTTATGGCCTACTATCATCCTTTCACTAACGGGACTGTAGAGCAAGCTAATGGTACTCTCATTTCTATTCTTCATAAAATGGTTCAAACTGAACCTCAAAAAAATGAGTATCTCCCAGGGCTCTTATAACTTGCCAAATAAGCTACTACTGTGTTACTAGAGTTCCACTTTTATAAGGCCCTCTATGGTGTAGAACCAGTGTTACCTTCTAGTGTCCAACTTATTATGGAAAGATCTACACCTTACAACGCCAATATAACCATGAGGAGGCTGGCAGAGGAGTTATTTAGATTACAGGATCTGGAATCCAAATCCATAGAAAATTCTACCAGAAAGTAAGCTGATCAAGCTAATGCCAAGAAACCCTGTATGGCTGAGTACCAATTGGGGAACTTGGTAATATTTTACCATCACCATCTGGTAGGAGAGTATATAAACTTGATAAATTATGGTCTGGCCCCTATCAAGTGATATGATGACGTGTCCTTGATTATGTCATTGCCTTAGTCCATAACGGGACTGTTATTAATTGAGTACATGGGAGATTCTTTAAAGCCATGTATACCATCGCAAGATCTTGAGGGGTATTGTAAGGAAAGATTAAGTTTGAGTCAGTTTAAACATGAATTAACCTTTAGTCGAGGCTAATGACAAGTGATGGAAATGACCACATGATAACCCTTTGATTCATCCATTGTCTCTAAAGATACAAAGGAAATAATATGGAACTCCTTCAGTGAGTACAAAGGATCCATCCAGTTACAAGCCTAGCATAATGTTTCCTTGAGAATTAACAAAGATCTTACAAATTGCAAGAATTGATACCCTCATTGAGATCACATCCCTCCTTAGCATATAAATATTTGATTGCTTAAGTAAATAAAGTATATTTTACCCTATCTTTCTGGTTTAAATTATTTCCAAAGTGCTTTTTCCTTAGTGATGAATCATTCCACTAGGACGCTCATGGAAGCTAATGTTACTAATAACTATTTAGCCTTCAAAGGATATGGCCAATAAATTCCAGAAAATTTTGAAAGGCACTGTTGTGGAGAACAAATGGTAGGCATAACAGAAGGGCATGCGTTGTGGAACACTGTATGGGGACAGCATTATGGGTGCATGCATCTCAACTGAGGTCAGGATGGAGGTGGGATTTTAGCGGAAAACTTGCATCATATGAACTTTGTACTTGGTATATCACTGTGGTGGGAAAATAAAATATCTTGGAAAAATAGTATAGCCCAAAGTATGCTACATTGACCCCAATTGTTAGGGATTGGCAAAAACAACAAAAGAAAAATCTTGAGTTGAAGCTGAGATAATTTACATAGATAAAAATAGCACAAAGTGCATCCTAAACCCATTATAATTCTAAGTTAGGGTTTTTTTGAAATTGGGGCTACTTTTATACTTAGAATCAAAGAAATTGTGATGCATGAGGGGAGAAGTGAGCCTAAGGTTGGCAGAGTTTCCCGCTGCACCATCAGATCAAAAATTGATTTGATAATCAGTTAGGTGTAACCAATTAGTTCAGCATTATGCACTAATAAGAGTTTCACCAAGCTCCAAAGAGATATGAATTTGAAGGTGAGTTAAAATTTAGATTCCACAATCTTAAATCAGTCTGATCATGACAGAAAGGGTCTAAACTTAAAGGCAATAGCAGTGTCAACAAACATGGTATTAGGATGCTGGCTTTAATAAGGGAAAACTACTCCGAATTTCATTATTATTTCTAAAAAATAGCAGAATCTGGTTTTTTAATAAATCTAGCAGTTATACAGGGGTAATATCTGAGGTCAAAATTTTATTTTAATTTCTCACAGAAGTATAATTTCTAGCTGATTCTCAAATAATCATGCTATGTTTTCTCAGGATGCTCTCATAGATCATAGAATAATAATGCTGGAAGCTAAGCTTTTTCCTATACTGTTAGATTTTTGACATAATTATTAAAGAATACCTGTAAAAGTATGTGTTAAAATTAAAGATAGCTCAGGGAGGGTACCCCAGTGGTAGAGTATAAACTCAATAACCACTGCATCCCAAGTTCAATCCCAGTAAATGAACTTTAGGTCAGGGGATGATTATGACTGTGTTGGCATTGCGCACCAATGCCATAAACATGATAGCAAATAGCAAGGCAGTCCATGGAGTTCCTGGTCTATCGTAACACTGCATGTAAAGTTTTCTGGGGTTTATTCTCATTTCCATTAGTATAATTTCCCTATTAATTGGTGCAGTATCCTCCCCAGTCAGCATATTCAAATAAATTTAAAATTTAATATAGCCCAAATATAAGATTAGATTTTTTAACTGCCTTTGAAAAAGAAGAAGGTTCTTAATTTGACCTGTATATATAAATTTTGTTTCTATATGTTTGTTTATACATAACTCTGAAACTACCAGACCAATTTGGATGATCTTTTTTAAAGAAAGAGGATGCTCCAACTTAGGTCCCATTACACTTTTGTAAAGATTGGTCTAGTATCTGGCCAGTAGTTTAGTATTTCATATTAAAATAGATTGGAAGCAATAGATTTCAATTGTAGGGCTAGTTCATTGCCAGATAAACTTAACTACTGTATTAACAAGGCAATAGCTTTGAATCAACTTTTGACTTGATATATGTCCTATAGCTGAGGCATATGTAAAAAATCCAGGCAAGTATAAATGCATGGCATGATAAGCTTAAATCACTATAGATGCCTAACATTTTTTATAATTTGACCAACAAAATCAACAAATTAACAAATGAATTATTATAGGTGACAATCAGTAAAACTTAAGATAAATTTAATAATAAAATCACCTAAATTAATAGAATGATTTATTAGTATATTTGTTTATGAGAAACTATATATATAATTTATAAAATGATTTTTATCTTTATATAGAAATAGTGAGGGTTCAAAAATACTTTATATAAAAGCACTTTTGTAAAATAAAAATAGAAAAAGAACCAATTTTAAAATGTACAATTTTTTGGAAACAGATAGGATGTTTTTTTGGGAAAAAAGAACCTCCTTAAAAAAGGCTCTAAAAAGTTTGAAATACTCAAGAAATTATGAATACACAATAAAACCCTTTTGAAGTTGGCGCCATCTTCCAACTTGACTTATAAAATTTTGCTCACAAATACAAATAAAGCTTATATTAGATTGGGTTATATTGTAGACTATAAGCAACTTAGAATATACAGTGCTAAGTATATATATTATAAATGTCTAAAATCAGTCAGTTTAAGATATGATGCCAACTTTTAAAAGGGTTTTATTGAGTGTTCATGATTTCTCAATTATTTCATACTTTTTAGAGCCTTTTTTAAAGGAGGTTCTTTTCATTTTTTTTCTCTATTTAAAGTTGCATTTAGAAGGGGGAGGATACCCCAGTGATAGAATATGGACCCTCTACCACTGCTTTCCAAGTTCAGTCCCAGTGATGAACTTTGGGTAGGGGACAATTATGACCATGTTGGCATTGCGCACCAATGCCCCAAACTGAGATAGCAAACAGCAAGGCGGTCCATGGAGTTCCTGGCCTATCATATGCCACACATGGAAGTTTTCTGGGCTTTATCCTCCTTTCCCATTAATTCAAATCCCCTTGCTTCATCGGTGTAATATTGTCCCCAGGTCGGCCCACCTCAAATCTACTTGAAAAATTTTCATTGACTGACTAAAATCTGAAACCTTTGAGTCTTATAGGTTCAATCTATTTGGGTGAGAATTGGCAAATAATATTGAATCTGAAACTATCAAGTCTGATGAGTTCAATCTATTTGGGCAAGTGGGTGAGAATTGGCAGTTATTATCTAATAATTCATCAAAATGTTCACCCAAAACTAAACAAAATCAGTATTAGAATTTTAAGTAGATTAAGTAGTTAGAATAATCAGCTCATCATCCATGAGGGCAACAGCGGAGCTAATCTGAGTGGCTCAAGAGTAACGCTGGCACAGCCTACAGGCTGTCAGTGTGAGCTTATGATCTGATAAACTTTAAATACTGTAGCTAAGCAAGGGTATCTGGATGTTAGGGTTATATATTTGAAAAACCTGCCTAATTTGGTTCCCATAAATAATAAAATACTTTTGGCAAGTTAAATATAAATTGATTTAGTAGTCTGGAAGACATGTCACATACACAATGTATTTAAATATGGAGATGTTTTGGGTAGCAGTTTGGAGTTATTTGATTGATTCAATAGGTTTATTTTGTTTGGTCGAGTGGTTGATAGCCTTTGATTGAATCTATAGGACATAGTTTAGTTTTGTGGGGTGATTAGTTGATTTGATTTCAGTTAGGTTTAGCTGAGCGGTTGGTGGTTCTTGGTTGATTCAATTGAGCAACTAGTTTTGGCTGAGAGGTTATTCTTTATCTACTTAATAAAAAATTTTCACAGACAGATTTAAAAATGTACTGACTGACATCTGAAACCTTCAAGTCTGATAGGGTCAATCTATTTGGGTGAGTGGGTGAGTATTGGCGAATCTTATCAAATCTAAGATTATCAAGCCTGATGGGTTCAATCTGTTTGGGCGAGTGGGTGAGAATTGGAAAATATCTATATATATTTAAATGAATGTCTGTCTGTCTGTCTGTATGTCCTGAATGCATCCCTTACCATTCATCCAATTGTGATGAAACTTTAGTGAGTTGTGTGCATGCCTGAGAAGGTTAATGAATTTTAAAAAATATTGTTTTAATAGTAGAATAAAAAGTTTTATAATTAACAAGTGAAAATCCTATATATACTTTGATGAGATTTACTATATTGTTACAGCTGAGCAGTTTAATATTTAGCTGATTTGATATTTTAAATGATTTTGTTAAGTGGTTAGTGGTCATTTGGGTATTTAACAAGTTTATCTAAATCAAAACTTTAAATCAAGTCCAATTGATTTTAAAGTACCTTCTCTAGCATAATTGGCTCTTCTCTCTTGCATACATCACTTTTTTAAAAAAAGTGAACTGAACAAGAATTGAGAGAGTAACCAGCTGCCAGTGCACACTGCAATTATAGAGCAGTGAACCACGGCCAACCTCCCAAGAGTAGGGAAGTCAATCTGCCCATCTGTGCACAGCACATAAAAACGGACAACTTGTCTGCACCAATATTAAATAATAATAATAATATAAAGGAAGCTATGGTGGACATACCATTTAATGAATTTCCCGCTGGCCCAAGCCCCCACACAACCAATAACAGGGAAGGGCAATACAACCTGTGTATGTCAAGTAACGATTTGGTGACATGAACAATGACAAAACGTGCAAACATGTCAAAGGGTCACGGTGCCCTTGTGACTAGAACGGATAATGGGGTTGACTCCCTAGGATCAGTGACTGCTGACAACCAGACGACAAGAGACACCTTTGGGGAGCAAGGCCCAATGCCAAGAACAGCAGTGTCAGGAATATTCCCCACTGAACCTCAACCAGTAGAGGGGATTGGGGCCTCGCAGGGTGAGAAAATTTTTGTGGAAATAACAAAAAACCCAGACAAAGTATTGGTTGGATCCAAAACT
>JAKSZP010001097.1:0-11424 GCA_022478985.1 Massospora cicadina | reverse complement strand
CATTTG
The DNA here is from genome assembly GCA_022478985.1 of Massospora cicadina. Lineage (NCBI taxonomy): Eukaryota > Fungi > Entomophthoromycota > Entomophthoromycetes > Entomophthorales > Entomophthoraceae > Massospora > Massospora cicadina. The sequence continues at coordinate 11,418 of JAKSZP010001097.1, read as the reverse complement.
AGATCTGAACATTGGGCAGATTGCCACTCAAATTAGTTCCGATTGATTTCAACTGATGATCTCAGTGCAGATTTTGCTAATCCCCATAACAGTTATTCCAAGGTGAGTGTGGGTACTGGGGGTTGAATATGAAGTGGAAGAGCTGCTACCCAGCGCTCATCTTCTATGTGAGCGAGATCACCCTGAGTAATGAGGGGTACCGCCATCCTCTTTGGTGCCTTCTTGCTTGGGAACAGAAAAATGGCCTGATAACCCCCAGGGGACGTTCCATTGGACTTACAATGAGTTTATCAAAGTCAGGAGAAATTGGATGAAGCTAACAAGGCCAGAATGACCTGTGTAATTAAGGATAGCCATGAAGGCGGAAAAATCATTTTCAGTAGAAAAATGACTTAGAAAATTGGATGAAACTGTTGGCTAATGAGATACAAGGATCCAAAGCATCAGTTGCCAAAACAGGGGATGAAATTAGGACTTGTTGGACGAATAACAAGTCAGGATTAAAGGAGTAAAATTCAAAAGTATTGCCAAAAGTTGGCAAGTATAGCCTATACATGGAGAAACACTGCTGCTGATCATATAGTGAAGAAGGTCAATACTAATTAAAAGTATTGAGCTTAAGAGAAAATAGTTGCAATGTTCCCAGCGGACCTCTGAACCATTAAATGGTTATTTCCTGAGATTTTGGTCAAGTCCTAGAAGAGGACCACTGAACCAAATAGTTGATTAAATCTTAAGAGGATAAGATTTAAAATATGATAACTGGTAGGTTTAAGTACCTAGGACCCAGTTTGGATGAAGGGGAAAATATGTACCTCTGAACCTTTTTGTAGATTGCAAGTACCATTACAAAAAGAAAAAATATATATGAAATATTAAAATATCGATTTTATGGTCTATGAGTTTTAGACCTAAGAAATGATGAGGAATCCTGACGACCAAATGGAGGAAATTTCACTTTTGATTAGATGAAATTATTGGCTGGGGTAACCAAGAGCATCAACCTATTGGTTGATTGAGAGCAGCTCGCTGATCTGTCAGAAGGCCAGCAAGAGGAGGTGCTCAAACTATTTGAAATTTATTAGGAAGTGTTCACTCAGGATGACCACAATTTTGGATGCGCACAAGACATGATCCTCAAGGTTGACACTGGGGAAAATTTGCCAATCAGGATGAGACTGATCCGATTATCAAAAGCTGCTGAAGTGGTAGTAGAGGTTGAAATCAGAAAACTAGTGAAGCATGGGCTTCTAGTTCCATAATCAAGTCCCTGGACGAGTCCAATTCTGACCGTGAAGATGAAGGATGGATCCAACTGAGTAATGATTGAATACCAAAGGCTGAACAAAATTATGAAGAAGGATTTGTACCCTCTACTTAGGATTGATGATATGCTAGATCGTTTAGGAGAAGTGAAGTATTTCTCCGTGATGGATCTGATCTTGGGATATTTACAGATCAACTTGCCAAAGGAAGACCAGAGTAGATGCATGATTATTACTGCGCAGGGGCTATACCAACTGACGGGGATGTCCCAAGGTCTATGCAATGTGCCTGCAACGTTTCAGAGGGCCATGGATGCAAGATTAAGTGACTTGAAGTTGTCATGCGTCCTGGTATATCTGGATGATATAAACGTGTTCAGTAGGACGTTTACTGATCACCTACACCACTTGGAAGAAGTATTTAAGTGACTGTCTGCGGCTAACCTGAAGATCAGACCAAGGAAGTGCCAGTTCTTTAAGAAAGAGTTGGAATACCTGGGATTCATAATCAACTCCAGTGGATTGCAGCCGCAAACCCAGAAGATATCAGCTATAGAATGTATGGCGTACTGAAGAGTGTCTGATACATCCAAGTGTTCCTTGGGATGGTCAGATACTATAGAAGATTTATTTGGGACTTTGCCCAGCTAGCTGATCCATAAGTCCATTTATTAAAGGATCCAAAAAAAGGATTTGTATGGAATGAAGAGGCCCAGGACTCCTTCAATGAGTTACGCCAGTATTTAATAGATTCGCCAATCCTGAAATATCTGAATTTCAATCAGGATTTATTATTCAAACTGATGCTTCATTGACAGCGATTAACGCCATACTGAGCCAAGTAGATGAACTTGGGGATGAACATCCGGTGGCATATGTGAGCTGGACACTCTCAGCTGCTGAGAGGAACTACACTGTGACTGAGCGTGATTGTCACGTGGTCATTTATGCATGCAAGCAGTTTTGGGTGTATGTCCATGGAACGCACTTTAAAGTGGTAACAGACCACTCTTTGCTGCATTGGCTGCACAATTTAAGAGAGCTGGAAGGGCGACTGGCCCAAAGGCACTTAAGCTCCAGGCTTACAATTATGAGACTGTCCATCAAGTGGGGCTTCTCACCAGAATGCAGATGGCTTATCATGGTTGCCAATGGTCCAGTTGGTATACCCGCAGGCGGATGAGCTATTCCAGAGAATGGTCAAAGGAAAAATCAGGGACGAGCCCCAAGAAATCCAAGGTGCGCTTCAGAAAGCAACGAAAAACACTGAGACTATAGATGGACAAGTATTTAAGATGATCAAAGGGAAGCGGCTATTATTCCTGAAACTGTCAGAAAGAGCAGCAATAGTACAAGAAGCTCAAAAGGTTGTCAGGCATGGAGGCCTGAGGAAAACAACCAACCATATTTGCCAGTATTATTACTAAAATCAATCAACTATGATGTCACGGATTATCCAGCTTGTTGCATGGAGTGCCAACTGCACAAACCACATAATAATACAACCAGATACTAACTGGTCCGCCCTGGATTTGCCTGGCACACGGTGTCCATCAATGTGATGGGACTGCTGATGATGAGCACAGGGGGAGTCAAGTACATCATAGTAGCTATCGACCATCTGACAAGATGGGTCTAGATGAAAGCCCTAATGAGAGTAGATGCTACCAGTACTGCAAGGTTCATCCTGGATCAAGTGGTATAGTGACATGGATGTCCGCAAGTCCTGCTTAGCAACAATGGGACCAACTTCACATCTCATGCGATCCTGAGATTAAATGAAATAATGGGGATCAGAGGAATTATGTCAGTACCTTACCAGCTGGAGATGAACAGACTGGTAGAATGGGTCAATGGGACGCTGGCCACGATGCTAAGGAAGCTAGTTGCAAGGAGAACTTCCGCGTGGGGAATGTACCTGAGTTTGGTGACATTCACTTACTTACTAGTCATCATATGGTAACAGGGAAGACGCCATTTAAATTGGTATACGGAAGAAAGGCCGCGTTGCTGCCAATTTTATATTTGGTGGTGGGACCTATGTCAGGGATGAGTACTGAGAAATACGTGAACTTACTGATGAGTATCCTGATTGATATGCAATCGCAAGCATTCAATACAACCTTGAATAAAAGGATATGAGAAAAATTGATGGATGACAAGAAATGACCAGCCTTAGAAGAATATCAAATAGGAGAAAGAGTTGCCTATTACAAAACGCATGGTTTCAGATGAAGAAATAAACTAGATGTGTTGTGGTCAGGTCCATTCAAATTGATTGCCAAGATGGCAACTGATGCTTACTCCATCAAGAATCTCTTGGATGGAAGAGTTGTGAATTGAGTCCATGCTAAGTATCTAAAGTGTTGGATAAATAAAAAAATAATAAAAGAGTTTCTAAAGGACTGATGAACCATTAAGTTAGTCATGTCCTGATGATTAGGTCAAGTCCAAAAAAAGGTCCTCTGAACCATAGAAAACTGGCAGGTTTAAGTACCCAGGACCCAGTTTGGGGGAAAAAATAAAAAATATGGACCGCTGAACCAAAACAAGTTCAAGTCCCATAAGAAAAAAGAAGAATAAAAATAAAAAATTGATAAAAGATATGGGGAAAAAAATCTCATAAACTGCACAGAAAAAAATGCCAATAAATTTTTATTAAAATTTTATTTTTATTGATTGTCCTTGGTATGGGGATGTTTCCACCTATGTCGCCTCTTGGGGGAGGGAAATAGATTGTGGTAAGAAGAAGCAGCCCATCAAAATCTATGTGAGATCAGACGCTAGCAAGGGCGAGATCTACACAAAACCATGTTCTTTGAGCAGACGCCAAGCCTGCAAAAAAGTGACTAGGGGAAGTGAAATTGAGATGTTGGATGAAGCCAATCGTGAAACCCCAGAGTAGGGAGGAAAGCAACAGTATAAAAGAGGAAATTGGCAAATAACCCTGAGTAATCCCAATACAGTACCAGAGCTGGATGATTAGTCCTGAGTGCCTGACAACGGGCTTCATCAAGGACACCAGACATATGGGCTAGCAACAAAGAAGGGATGCTTGATGGGGGTTGCCAAATCATGCCCCATATCAAGGCCATCAGTGGAAGATACTGATGGGAAGCGCCAGAGAAGAGATAGCCATGCAGGGAGCGGATTGCATCCTGCAAGCGACAACTATGAGCTTCTTGGAAGCTAAAGCTGAATGAATGGTGGAACCCAGGTGAGGCTGGAAGCTTTGTGGACCAACTTCAAAGAACTTGGCCAGCAAAGCGAAGAGCATAAGTGGCGGTAACCTGATCCAGGATGTTATCCAGATCAGAGGGATTCAGCGCTAGAGTCAAAGCCTCAGTGGCTTGGGCCTGGAGTTCAGCGTAGGGTATCTCAAAGTGAATACTGTTACTGATTGTGAGTTTGGAGACCAGAACAGTGGGTTTGTAATGTTGACTTTGTTGGAAGAGGAACTCAGAGAGCAGGTCTGACCCAGCAAGAAATGAGTGATCCAGAGCAACCAGCATAATCTCTGGAGCATCTACGACAATGTTCAGAGCATCAGTGAAAGGAGCTGAATTCAGGAGAGTTTCAAAGTCCAACTCTGGAATTGACAGCAGAGGAAGAATTGGCCAAGAGTTGTTCAAAATTATAGCCTGCCTGGTTTTGGAGGGATTAGTTACTGTTACCAGTAATTCAACAGAAGGACTAGCCGCTAGTGCCAGACTAGGCGTTTGAGTCCTGGAAGGCCCATAAAAGAGGTTCCACCAAGCATCTTAACTTATCTTCTGTAAGAGACAAATGTCTGGATCAAACAAACTATTTAGGAGCTGCTGGTATTATGACTCAGAAAATGACATATGAGCTGGACAAGAGGGGGGAAGTTGGACTTATATAGAAGTTGACATTATGCACTCTACAATCCATCAGGCTCCAATTTCTGGGTAATTAATCTCAAAATTAATGAGACAAGCTTTCCAAAGGATGAATTAAGAATGACTTGATTCAAGAGGTTATGAGCAAAATACCAAAGGTGAATAGAAATAAGTATTCTTAATTGAGCTGTGAAACAAACATTGACAGCAAGAGTCTCCTGTCTAGGATGAGGAGAAAATCAGGAATTTAAGGAACTGGACCAAGAATCCTGAATATGACAGCAGGTCATATACCCTGACAGGGGGAAAACCGGATCCTGGGACAATATCGTCATGAGTAAATCAATCAGCCCAGCACGACAGAAGATCATGGGGACCGCGCTCTGAGAAGGTGGTAGTGAGGAGGAATAGGAAGAATGCCATATGCCAAAGGTCATCCTAAGCACCGTTGAGTATTGACTAGTGTACTCCACTTGAACCAATAAAGTATTTGACCAAGTGTCTGAAGTGGTGTTCTCATGCCCCAGTTATTTTGTCGCTGGAAATCTAGGCAAGAGGGGGATGTGTTGGTATTTTTGCCCATATTCCCAGCCTGCTAGATTACCTGGTATCACTAGGTGAAAATTCTCTAAGGTGAAGTGAATAAGAAATCAGTTGGCCCAAGTTTTGGAGGAACTACATTTTGAAGATTTTGGGATATTTTCCTGGTTGCATCCACTGGGGATCTGGACGAATGCTTAAGATCTCATTAGGTGGAGTTGCTGATGAAATAGGGGCATCTGATAGTGATTAACTATCAGGTGTACCAATTGGGATCGGTCAGGTTTCATCACTGACTGATTGGGAATGAATAATAAGTTTCAGGGCAAGTAATGCTGCCTGCAACTAGTGAATTGATTGGTTGGTGAGTGACCTGCCATAATGGGTAATAAGTCCCATTACCTAAGCAGGTCACTAGCCAGATATAGTTGGTTTTCTTAGATCGAGAGGAAAATGTTAGAGACAGATTTTCCAACTCTTTCCATTTGAGGTCTCAAGTATGTTCAATGATGGAACCCTAGCCAGGATGGGGAAGACCATTGCTGCTGAGACGAGGATGGGTGATTCAATGGCAACAGCTGCCGTTTCATCAAAGAGTCGTCTACCAAGGGTTAGATGGCTGAATTCCCCACTATATATATTCCCTAGTACCTACTATAATAAAAAAACTAGTGTTTACAGGAAAACATTATCTAAGTTATCAATTTGGTGTATAGTAAAACTATCAGCTTCTATTGTGCTGTTCTGTCTCAAGGATATTATTGCAGAGGGCAATAATTGGAAGACTCTCAGAGAGAAGAGTAAAGATCTGAGCGGGGATCTAGAGAAGAAAGAGCCACAATCAGGGACAGCTGCTGACTGTGCGTTGGGCTGAAGAGATTGTCACCAGGGAATATCAGCAAAGATTGGGTGGACAAGAGCATAGGGAACGAATCTGTATGAGTATGACATCACGAGTAATTAATCAGGAATACTGGCTGAGCGTTAAGCTGAAATATAATTCATACTCAACTATGGATAATAGTCTCCATACTATTATTGATTAATGATTCATTCTACTACACAACGTGACAAAGTTCACAAGGAAACCAAACCTGTGCAGTAAAAAGGTTACTGGGTTGCTTGCTGATAACAACCAAAGTAAATTTTTACAGTAGGTCAGAGAGAGAGGAACAGTGAGAACCTGCTGTGTATATCAATTTAAATAAAAGAATGTCTTCGGGGAAATTGTTCCACATAAATTAAAAGTCTATTATGTTGTTTTGTGGATGACAATCATCATATTGTCAGTCCTTGTCACAAATTAACCATGAGCTCTGATAGTGTGCCAGGCCAACCAGTATGAAAACTGGTGGCCCTTTGCTATTTCACCTTCATTGGCATATCAACCCCTATTCTATATACTTCTACCCCACAGGGTATTAGCCACAAAGAAGTAAAATTAAGATAAATAGGAGGCATGGGAGCTGGCAGCGCTGGCCACTCCAGGCGTGATCACCCACGCCTCTTGGGGATCCCCTATCCTATCTAATTCTACCCCACAGGGTACCAGCCACAAAGAAGTAAAAGTAAGAAAGGTACAAGAGAGATGTTTATTAGGAGAGAATAAACAACTATTTAAACTACTTTCAGGGCTACTGCGCCCAATTACTCTTTGGCTAATCAAATACCAGTAAACTCATTAGCCTCTTGATTTTTTTAATAGATCATAAACTCATTCATTCATACTTCATAGTAATTCCCTCCAGATCCGCTCATCTGATAACCAAATATTAAAAAAGGCTAATCCATCCTCAGCATAAGTCACTGGTTGATTGTATATAAATTCTTAATTAAATAAACAATGAGCATCCTCAGCATGAGTTGCTGGTGCTCCAAATTAGTTGCAAATTCATAAATGATTTATAATGAATACTTCGACTTTCTGCCAGAAAATTCTACAATCATTTCTTATAGCTTTTGGTGCAGGGATAAGATTCTGCTGACTCGAACTCAAGTTAGTAAAATTGTCATTAGGTGCTTGTAAATGAATATATTAGCTGTTTGCTGGAAATTCCCACAATCATCTATGATTTTACAGTCAGCGCTGAACTGGGAGTCTGCTGAACCTAAGACAATTAATATTTTTTATAACATTAAATAGTATTAAACTAGATGATTAGCCAGCAATTATACCAGACTAACTGAAACCCCTAATTCTGATACTATCAGAAGGATCAATCTGGTTAAAATCTCAACAAGGAGCTTTTCTTTCTTGTAACAATCACTTTAGTTACTATGATTCGATTTGAACAGCAATTTTTGATAATCACACAGGGGAGATGGGCGATTTTAATAGATCTAATACAACCTGGGTGAGCGTCACATCAAGAGGTGCACAAAACGGTGCACCCAAGGGCAAGAAACGCCTTGGAGGGGGACCAGTAACCCAAGCCACCAAAAAACCATAACCTCAGACACTGTTCAGGTTTATGGTATTTACTATAAAACAAGATCAATACATGTACATCCAGTGTAACCAACCCCTTTCAAAGGTGGAACATGGGCTTTGACTCTTCCTTGGGGATGAGTCCCCAACCCTGTGGGAGAAAACATGCGAGGCACAGCCCTCCCTTCTACCCCATGCGGTATATGTTGCCACCAACAACATGGGCCACAGCTGGATCAATATTAGTTTTGAAACAGCCAAAGAAGCAGATGCTGCAGTAAAAGTCTGCATTGAAATTGCCCTTCCCAAGGGCAAAAGAATAGTGTGCACCACGCGCACCAGATGGAACAAAGCAAAAACTTTGTTCATTTCCTTAAACTCACTCCCTACCAACCTTCCACATAAGGTAATTGAGGAGGAGCTCCGCAAAGGGCTCATAGTCTACAGAGAAATTATGCAACTCAAATTACAACGATTTTGCCTGATGCCAACCCTGTTCACAGGCAAAGCTATCACCATGATCAACCCATTCCCTGAAGTGGAAGAGGACTTATCAAGATTCCCCAGCACAGCAGAGCTTCACTTTGTGGATGGGGGACAATCATCTGCACACCAAATCACACCGGAATGTGCACTGCCTATATGCAACCACTGCAGTTCATTGGGACACAAGGAACACGCATGCCCCATGAAGGAGGGCTTAATAGAAGCAGACTACTGCGAGGAAGCCATGGATGAAAGTAATAAAAACTTTGCCAGAATGACTGATGGCCACCACCCATTCCGCTGGGGTGAAGATGGACTTTACTCCATCGTAGACCCAGTTACACATAAACAATTCAAAGCGGCACAAAAAGCCTGCAAGTGGGCAGCGGCCGAGGCAGCAGCACACGCGGAATCATCCATTGACCCCAGACAAATTCAAGAGGACATTTTGGATATACACTGAGCCAACCAATCAGAACAATATGCCCAGGTTGTTATTTTCACAGCAACTCAACTGAGTCACCGAGTGACATCAATCATGCACACTTTGAGGAATAATTCAGCTGCAATATGGGCGAAAATGTGGTGCACAATTCTCCATACTTGAACCCCAAAATCACAGAATTCAATCAGCACTCTGCATTGAACCATCATGAGACACATGCGGGAAAAGATAATGCAAATTAAAAAAACTGCAATTCCCGCAAAAAATTGGGTCAGATCAAGGGAACTGACATAGTCACTGAGAGAGTTGGAGTACAAATGTGGAGCATGGCCAAAATGAGCCACAGTGGGTTAGGGCCAGAGGGCCCTCCCAACTACTCCTGAGGCGCTGCGGGCAACTCAGTGTCAATAGGGATGCTAAACATTATGGGAGCCAGGGCTCAAACATCCCAAGCCAAAAAGCTGGACTTCCTGTAAAAACCCCTTGTAGACATCTTAGCCATCCAATAAACCCTCTGTCTACAAGGGGAAGAATGATCCTGATCATCCAGGGTCTTACCATCACAATCGGTATGGATGTCTCACTGTGGGGTGATTGTCCAAAATAACAAAAAATTAAAAATTTCAAACTCCTCATCATACCTTCATGGCCGCATCCTGGTAGCAACGATCACATGCCAAGAGGAAACAATCTTGATAGCATGCATCTATGCACCATGCACCACAGCTGAGAGAAAACAATTTCTCATAACCATTCCAAAACTCACCCTCCCACCATATATCATCCTGTTGGGCGATTTTAACTGCTGGGATAACCCCAACATGGACAGATGGCCAAATCCCAGGGGATACTCACCAGGGCACATCAAATTCCACACAATGAAGGCATCCCTTGGGATAAGTTTTTCCTTTCCCATTACTATCACTTTTAGTAGCACAATTATACACAATTTCTTTGAGATTGACAATCAACCAGGAAATATGAGCAAATTTGTCTGCAACAACACCAGTTGGGTGAAAGTGGCCAGTGCAAAAGGCCCAAAGCCCTCCCAACCTGCCAGGGAAAAATGCCCCAGTGAAATGTTGACACACCCTCCCACCAAAAAGGGTGAGCACAGCGCCGCACCCAGAGTTTTGCAATTTCTGCAAAAAATGGGCGCATACACCAAAATAGAACACTCCCAACCCCTGTCCTCCATTGAGCACAGCCTTAAAATTATGGTCAGTGATACTTCCCCTCGAATCATGGGGAAAAATGGGGGAGGCCTTTCTGCAACTTTCCCAAACACCACCTCAGTAAATTATAAAAATTTACATAGAGGATGGGTGGACGTCAGGTTCATGTCCATGGAGGAAGTGGCAGAAGCAGCAAAAGTCGTATTCTCCATTAAAATTAACAATGAAGACCACACCATCCGCATGGTGCACACATGATGGAATGAGGCAAATGACCTATTCATCATATTTGACCAACTCCCAAGCACCATGCACCGTGATATCCTCGCAGATGAGCTCCATGGGGGCCTTGAAGGTTACAGCGTAATCAAACAGTTTGAATTTGAGAGATTCCCCCTCCTGCCCCACCTGTGTACAGGGAAGGCAATAACCATTATAGAACCTGATCAGGATGTGGTAGAGGATATCACCCTCATTCCACGCACAGTGACCATCAACTTCCCCAATGGCAGCGTATCTCACCCCTTCCACATCACACCAGAACACACCCCACCTATCTGCAAATTCTGCTCAGCTATAGGCCACAAAGACCATGCATGCCTCATCAAATGCAGGATTGAAGTACTGGGATTTTGTGAGGACAATATGGACGAAACAAGCCCAACTTTTGGCAAAATTAAGGACTCCACTTTCGCCTTCTATTGGGGCAAAAGAGCTGATGTCACTTTGGTCAAGCCCATTTTGCGCAAGGACCATCGTCATGCACAGACTGCCCGCAAGCAGGCCACAAGTTCCGCCAAGACCCAAGCTCACACCACGATTTCCCCAGAACAGATTCAGGTGGATGCCAGGGCAGCGCAGCAGAACATCCAATCAGATCCCCTGCATATAACCCAACGCAACCAAAATGTTGAATTTTTTGGACACAACCAATCTAAACACCTCCAACCACGCTGGAGCAAATCCACCATGCACCACTGTGGATCCTCCCAGCCAATCACATGTGATCAGCGATTATATGGTTTATGAGCACGATATGGAAGACCATTTCAGCCAATCACAATGTGAAAACACTCATGCACAAAACCCAATCACCCTAACACCTAGTTTTTGCCCATCAAACCCACAGGCAAGCGGCGGAAAATTTTTTGCTGATGGGGCACAAGCCAACCCACGCCAGGCCCAAACTCCATGGAGTAATCTGAGCCAGAAGAAACCT
>JAKSZP010001096.1:0-11477 GCA_022478985.1 Massospora cicadina | reverse complement strand
GTATATTGTACTCTCGTAAAATTAATAATTTTATATAAACTTGAATATATATGATAAAGGTAAGGAAAAGCTAATTTCTATAAAGGATAGATTTTAGTATAGAAAATCAACCGATACTAACGAGCTTAAAGCTTCTATAATAACCTTATTACATGCAACCTTTGATGGTAATAGTCTTATAGCAAAGCTTCGGTCAGATTACTAATCCGATAAATGGATTTAAATCTCTTATATTTCGGTTACACCTTTTTCAGATAAGGAGTTTGGAAGTAAACTTCAAATTGGAATTTATATCGACCGGTGATGCGATCACGCAACTTGCTCAAAAAGAACTTTCGAGCGAATTGGATCCTGAGCAGGCGGCCAATTTCGGTTGGCATTAAAAGTTCAGACCAACAGCTCCCTACCGACAACGGATCAAACCGAACGCCTTATCGTTGCGTTCAGTTATTCTCATCTTAAGCCTTACCTTCATCTTTAAGTACCATCCTCATATTAAGGCTTACCTTCATCGATAAGTATTATCCTCATAGTAAGGCTTACCTTCCTATTCAAGGTACCTTCACAAACTGCTACACACCGTTTGGTTCGCCATATTGGATTTTACCCCATTTTAACTCACCGCTTCCCTCCAACCCGTTTTAATTTGGGCAGCAAATCTAAATCCCGAGAATCCTTTCCCAGCTTTACTTTAAACCAACCGATTGCGTTACAAGCTCAGTTTAATTGTAGTTAGGCATTTATTCATATAAGCCGCTAAACGTTTTCGAATCCTAGCCATGCCAAACTCATCCCTCAAAGCGGAGCGTTCGGGTGCCGCCAAACCCTATATCTCACCAGCCTATAATTGGAAGCTCTCCAAACGGGTCAACTCGAGCATCATCAATATATCGTGCTTCAACTTCAACAACCAAGTTTTGATACGGGAGATCTTCGTCAACGATAGCCAGCATACGCCGCGAGCCCACCTCCGGTGCAAATCGGGGGAGGCCGCCATCTTCACGCCCTATACCAAAGAGCCGTTCGAGTTCTGCTTCGATCCCGAGTCGCTTATCCCAACCCCCGAATCGTTGCTGCCCAAGCTATCGCCGCCGACGGGGCTCGAGTTGCAGTTCGTTGTCGATTCCACGATCCTGGACATTGGCGGGAACCTGGATGGCGAGGATTGGTTTCTCTTGCACGCCTCTAGTAACAGCGAGGTTATCGATGCCGTTCAGAGTCTACGCAAGGATCCCTCCTACTATAACAAGGTGCTTTTGGATTTAACCAGCTCGGGCTCGTTTGTCTAACTTGCGTTTAGCTCGATAACGTCTATCCCGTAAGGCCCGAGCTGGGCATCAAACGTCCAAAGTTTGAACCGCTACCGCACTTGGAAACGCTTACTTGGTCCTGGCGGTGGGCGCCACTCCCGGGGACCTTGACCTTTCTAGATGGGTTCAAGAACGTCTGCGCAGTAAGTTGCACCGCGTTGTTAATAGTTTTTGAATGGTTTAGTTTATTAAGCGGGCCGACTCGGAATTTCACGTGGTTGCAGAGTTCAGGTTTTGGACACCACGTAAGCTTTCGCTATCGAGTAGGCTAACGATGAAGTTCAGCCAGGCGCGAGGAAATCTAGTTCGGGTTCCCTCCCCGGTCAGCCCCACAAGCCTAACTTGGCTGGCTCGCAAGCTCCTGTTCAGCCCATCGATAGACAAACTGAAGGCGACAATTTGGTTAGCGTTGAGCTCGCGTTTAAACCCCAAGCGGGGGAAGGGTCGACCGAGTCCGATGCTGGGGGGACAGCCTCAGCCGCTGAGCTGGAAGATGACGAATCCTTTGTAACAGCTCAGGCTTCTAACCCTGGTCCTGAAGCGGAGGTTTCTCAGAGTGCCCTGGCTGAAATTAACTTTGTTACCGAATATGGGTTTCGAGATGAAGACGGCCCTCTGTTTCGCGCCACATTGCAGGATTTGGAGCGGCGGGTGTACTCTTTTAAACAAGACATCAAGCGCCTCCTTAAACTTGGTTTGGAGGCTATGGAGAGCCGCAAGGGGAGCCTACGCCACGGACGGGTGTTCATGGATGCAGTTCTCAGCTTCCCTTCCATCCAGCCGGTGGCCGCCGCCTATTTTGGCCAGGCAACCCATCACCTAAGGCAAACCGAAGACGAACTCCTTCAGCTGATACCCCAACTGATACTTGACCCGCTTCGCCGGCTCTACGACACGGAAATTAAGGCGGCGGAGTCCAAAAAGAAGCAGTTTGACCAGATTTCTGATGAGTACTATTCGTACCTCTCCAAATATCTTTCGGCCAAGAAGGATCGGGGGCGCCGAGGCAACTTTAGCGACGCCAAATACCAGGAACGGCGGAGGCGCTTTGAACTTAGCCGCTTCAACTATTACAGCTACCTCCATGAGCTGCGGGGTGGCGTCCGGGATCAGGAGATCCTTAGCAGCCTCACCCTTTACGCTGAAAAGCAGCTGTCCAGCCTCGGCCAGCTGCACACCTCGTTATTACGGCTCAAGCCAGGCCTTGACCAAATCCAGCTGCGCGTTTCTGAAGCCGAACGCGAGCTGGCCATCCAGCGCAAGGACCTTGACGAGAAGCGACGGCAGATCATTAAAGCCGAGACCGAATTTTCCGAAAATACGTTTCTGCAAACGTCCTGCACCCCGGCCAGCGTTCGTAACCGTGGCCCGGGGGTGTCGAACAAGTTCCACGGCATTCGCGATCTGCAAGCCACCTCCCGCGAGGCTACGCTGGCTGTCGGGCGCAAGCGTGAGGGCTTTCTGTTTACCGCCTCTCGCGCCGCCAAGTTCGATAAGTCATTGCCGGGTCAAAGCTCCTGGCATAAGAAGTGGTGCGTCCTCTCGGGGGGCTACCTACACGAATACAACAACTGGAAGAAGCAGCTGGAGGCCAACTTTGAGCCAGTATCGCTACAATTCGCCACAGTGCGGGTGGCTTTCCAGACGGCGCGCAAGTTCTGTTTTGAAGTGGTCACCCCCAAGCTGCGGCGCCAATATCAGGCCACGTCCGAGGATGACATGATGGGGTGGATTGCGTGCATCGCCAACGCTATCGAGTCCCTGTGGAATGGCACCTCGTCGTGTGACGACCTGCGTCAGCAGGCGCCTTCGACAAAGCACCACACTGGCTCGTTCGCCGGCATGGACCTGGTGCAGCTACTGCGGGCGGACTCCTCCAACTGCGCTTGCGCCGATTGCGACGCCCCCGCGCCGGAGTGGTGCTCCATCAATTTCGGGATTCTCCTATGTATCGAGTGTTCCGGTATCCATCGCAGCCTGGGCACCCACATCACCAAGGTGCGATCGCTCACCCTCGATGTGATCACCTTCACCCCTGACCTGGTGGCTCTGCTACGGCGCCTGGGAAATTGCGCCTTCAACGCCTTTTTTGAGGCCCGCATGGATGAAAATAAAACATTTGTCGACGCCCAGACGGGCTTTACGTGGCTTAAGCCCACCCCCGCCGACGATCGCTCCTTTAAGTTGCGGTTCATTACCGCCAAGTACGTCGGGCACAAGTTCCTCGCTGTCGACGTCCCCGCGCCTTCCCTTGACGCGCAGTTGGCGCACGCCATTGCGGATAATCTCGTCGTTCCCTCGCCCCTTACCGCGGCCATCTTTGCCGGGGTGCTCCAGGAGCAGCTGATGCCCACCCTGCAGTCCATCAAACTCGGCGGCGATGTGGATGGGCAGCTGCAGGTTGCGCGGGCTTCTCCGCTCGTCAAGATCTTTGGCTTGCATTCCCTAGTCACTCCGCTGCATATTGCGCTGTTCTGTCACGACAACTCCGACGCCGAGGCGCGTGCACCTTACGGGATGGCTGAGCTGCTTTTGCAGAACGGTGCCGACGTTAATGTTCAAATCCGAGGCCCTTCCCCCACCCTGCTCCACTTTGCCGCTACCCACAATGATCTGGCGGCCATCCAGTACTTGTTGCTCAAGGGGGCGTTGCCAACCCTCCCCCAAACCGACTTTGAGGCCTGGCCCTGTTTTCTCGCCGCGGAGCTCGCTTGTCAGCAGCTTCTCTTCGAGGTGACTTTTGCCGAGGCCCAGAAGATGAACCTCGACGCCGACCTGCTCAAGCTGATCGCTCCGCCACTCCCCCCACGCCTCAAACCCAGTGATGATGAGGAGATGCCAAGCCCCGCCTCTAGCCCCGCCTCGCTCGATGACGAGCCCGTGCACCACGGTGTCGGTCTAGCGCCCTCGGCCGCCACGGATAAGCCGACCGAGGTGGGGAGCTCGGCCTCAGCTGACAACCGAAATCCCGCTTCGCCCATCAAGCGCCTCTCCGGAGGCGGAGGGTGGAAACAACAACTGCAACTCATCGCCAAGGACGGGTTTCACGGCCATAGCCTATCGGCTTCATCCGCGCACTTCATCCCCAGGAGGAATGGCTTCCGCCGCAGGGCCCAAGTCCCTACCTCCCAAGGCCCGTCCTACCTTGGTACCTCTGCGCCAGTCGGTACGCTCCGCCCCTCTGGGTTTGGTGAATTCGAAAGCTCCACCCTCGTTGAAAGCTCCCCCATCACTAGGCCCTCACCAAATCACCCCGCGAGCACGAATTCCTCCCCCTCGCCCCCTAGAGCTTCATTCGAACCGGCATCGGTTGATTATTCGGCTCCGCCCTGCCCCAGCTGTGAGTCCACCCCTTCCTCGCACCCTCCCTCCCGAACGCCGTTTGCTGTTGCCGAAGGCGAGTCCTTCTCCACCGTGGGCGTTGCTTCGAGGCGGACGAATCGGCCCCACCGCGCCGCTTCCATCGTTGATGCCTTTAGGAAACTCTCCAGGTAGTTGGGGAACAAGCCAGCTACTTAAGCCTTTTACCCACCGGGGATAGCATCATTCAAGCACCTCCTTTTCATACCAATTCACCTTGCATTAGAGAATTATAATACCGAAGGTTTTTAACTTTAATATTTACGAAAGCAGCCGGATAGTAAAGTAGCGCGGGGCGACCGAACCTGTACCCGGATCCTCTCGCTAAACCTTCAAGGGCTAATAGATTTGAAGCGGATGGATACTTTGGCTAATTCTAAACGCAACATCGAATTTAAGTTTGTAACTGGAGCCAATATCCAGCCCTAGGCTCTAAGCGAATGGTTAAAGCTGTACACAGTACGGCTTTATAAACGGCTGCTAGCTTTGCTCCCAAATTGGGGTTTGGGTCTAAAGTTAAGCTTAGTTATCGAACAGCTTTAACCCTTAAGCGTCGTAAGGCGTGGTCATTGGTAGGCTATCATACGCTTAGCGGGTATACCCCAATTTAAACTTTGGGCCGATAAATTTAACGTGCTGGGCACGATGGCAGTTACCATCTTTCAACGTTAAAAAAGTTTGTTACCAGGTTGTTCAGCCAGGCTAAAGAACCATAAACTGTAGCTATATGCGAGGGCGTTACCCAACCCTAAATGCGTAAGTTAGTTTTAGAGGGATCCGCCCGAGAACCGAGTTCATACCGTCGTGCTCTAAGATGATTTTAGCATAAGGTCGGTCGAGCAGGTTGCCTCATCACGCCTTTATAAACGTTTGGCCCAATTTGAGCGAACGCCCTAGCTAAAAGTTGGTTGAAATGGGTGCCGCGGGCCAAACCCGTTATACGGTCGGTTATTAGGTTTCTATTACCGGTGCTCGTTATTAAGTAGGCGGCCGTGGTTTTTTCCGTTATCGGGTACCATATGATCTTATTAGTCAGATCTTTAGGTATACGGATACTGGGATATCTTTTTAGACGGATGGAAAAATCATTAGGATTACGTAAGTGCTCGTAAACTTGGTGGTAATATAAACTCGGCATGTTTGCAGATAACCAATCCCGTTCTGGCAAAGTTATTGCTCGGGAAAAGGTATCGGCTTTTAACTCCACCCTAGCCCGGTGCTGGAAAACTGAATATTGAGGATCAATGCTTTACGTGTAGGCCTCTGGATTAAACCATCCAGAAAAACTTACGGAAAACGGTGTGAACGTTGATACAGTAGAAATCCCTAGCGCGCAGAGTTTACCTGGCATAACTACCCAACGATATAGATGGGTGTTACCGAGCAAAGATGCATTGAACTCGGAAGCCAGAGCTCATTCTGAAGCCGGTATCCATTCCAGTAAGCTTGGCCAACGGGAGATTGGGTTTATAACCCGACGATAGGAAATACCACCGTAAAGCTTAATTTAAACACCAAGCTAAATTCAACTGCAAGTATTTTGTAGGCTTTAAGTAAAGGTAGGTCAACACCCCTTACCACCGTATAGGTAGATTTGCGTAAAGTTACGGCAAGGTAGAGTAATCCACAGTTAAGAAAGGTGATTTGCACTTTAAACGATCTAGCTTTGGCCTCGATAAAACTTGATCCATGCGATGGTTAAAAGCAAACCTTTATCCAATATATAATTAACCTAGATACCCATATCCTAGGTTGAACCATATTGGAGACTTGCACCAAGTTTACTTGGCCACAGTTTTATTAATAAAGGCATCACGGTATCAAAAATACTCCAGGGGATAACTTCTTATCTTGGTAGGTTGATTTAACATAAGAGGTATCTCAAGGTTAAACGTTCAGGCATACAAAGTTCAGAGGCCAACTGGTAAACCCTTCTGAAAAGTTTGTATCATATTAATTGTAGTCACCTAATCGATAATGTACACGCTGGTGATGTTTAAATATATTCCAAGGTATAATGCTTTTAAGTACTAAAAACGATCGGTAAAAAGATTAATGATAAAACTTAACAGTTTTTGTCACAGAAAATGTGAAGCCTAGATTAGCTCTAGAATCAATTTGCTTAAGGTATAAAAACAACTTTTAAGCGAGCCATGCTTGGTTATAATCTGGGAAGGTTTCGCTATCGAACTTTACCAGAAGCAAGCGCAAACTTAAGAATAGCTTTATACTGATACTTTACAAGGTATCGATAGCTTAGGATTTTAATCGCATATGTAAAAACATTGGATTAACCCTTATCACGATAGTAAAAGTATCAGAAACTCAGGTTTATCTAGCCATGGGATGCCAGTAGCCTTAACCCTCGGAGATCAAGGCCATGCCTCTTAAAAGCTCCAATACTAACCCACTAAAAAGCTTATAACTCATAATTATCAGACTCTTTATATTTTAAACTTACCATTACCAGGTTACAAAATGACTGTGGTTTGAATGTTCAATATCTGAACCAATTAACACACTTGTCACCCAGCATGGTTCAGTTGAGTTTCTCACGGGCCCAAAAGACTGTTGATAAATTGTCAAATATCAGGAAGCCAAAAAAATCAAAAAATATAACCTTTTGTCCAAAATTTAAATTTGAATTTATTCAAGGTACACCGACTAGGGGATATCACTGATACTCATTGAGCAAAAAAATAAACTAAACCAAAAACCAAAGCAAAACCTAAAACCAGGTGGGGAGTGGAATACCGCTAACCCATCGTGGCAGAGGGTGAGGGGGGTTGGGCTGCTCTGCTACTGGCTTGGTGCTCATGACAGAATCACAAAGGTTATAGCAGTGGACAAAAGCGGAGAGCCAGGGCATTGAGGCATTAGCGTGGTGGGGTGGATGTGGGTGAAAATGGGTTACCTCCCTCAAGATCAGCTTGGAAGACAGCCTCAACTAATTCCACACATGATGTTCAGCTTGAAGGTGGGTATCTGGGAGTTGGGCCAAACTGGCTATATTTGGTTGGTTGATTTTAGCAGATGGGTTAAATTCTGCTAGTTTTGCAACATGCATGACCATGTTATTGGCTTCAGTGGCCAATTTGGTGATTTGCTCATGTGCTGCTTTGGGGAAATAAGGGGGAAGTCAATTATGTTCAGCACTTGATGGAATTGATCGACTGGTTGTGCCACTGCTTTGTGGAGGTGGTGGCAATGGGGTGAGTCCACTGCTGCTAAGGTGAGTGGTGGTCACTTTTGTAGGGATGGCATTGGGTTTAGGAGTGAAGCATCTGAGTGAGAGTGTTTTGTCAAATTCAGAATTGTAAAATTCAGCCCATTTGTAATCAAACTGGTTAAGAGATTCACCAAATTCCTTATTTATAATAACTTTACCTGATTTGTCAACCTTATCCAATAAGTCCCAAGGATTCTAGTTCATGAGAATAGTGGAGGCTGAATTTGGGTGGGTGGTGGCAGGCAAATGGGTAGATGCTTGGGTGAAAATAGTGGTCCAAGCCTGACTCTGATTAGCTAGAGTGAATTGAGGTAGGTTAGTGTGGTTGGATGATTTGGTGGGGGCAGATTTCCCACTCTGGCCCATTGAGTGAGAACGTTGAGTGGGAGGGGGCAGCAAAACACCCCATTCAGATTCTACTGAAAAGGGTTCAGAAGCTGCATCAGAGGCAGTGGCTTGGGGGCAGGATTTTTTTTGAATGGTAAAACCCAAAACAGAGGGGACAAATTTGGTGACCATTATCCACATGAGCCCAAAAGAAATGCTCAGGCGCCACTGCAATATGAGCATGGGAGATTCGTTGGGCTATGGCAAGGTGGTGTGGGATTATGGTGGCAGCGGTGCAAGGGGCAGCAAGGCACTCTACACCAGAGGGAAAAGTGAAGATGAGGTTGGGCTGGGTTCCATAAGCCAAAAGTCCCACTATCAACTGTTCAAAGTTTGGGGTGGGAGGTGGGAAGGGAGAGATGTAAATAACACCTCCAGTGTGTTGGCAGAAGAGAGGTGAGTACGGGTGGTTGGAATGGGAGTGGTTTTGTAAACAAGAGGAGTAGAAGCTGCTGCTGCTGTATCCACCTCCATCTGGAAGCCTATGTAAAAATAGCCTTTAAATGGGCAGAAATTGATAAAGCCAGCCAGCTCAAAGCAGCAGTGTCAAGTTAATCATTGTTTTGTTAGAATATGGGAATAAACACCCATAGTTGACACATAAGCAAAATCAAATATTGAAATGAGGGAGGGTGAGGAGATGGGGGTTTGAAGGGTGGATGCACATAAGGTGGAGTGCTAAGTCCCTGAGGGACAAATTGACTGGAAGAGGTTGGTAAGCTATTCAATTTTGTCCATATAGGTTTGCCCACAGGGCAGAAAATGCTAGGTGGTGGAGTACCACTACCCCACACTGGAGCAGCAGGTAGCAGATCTGATGACATCAATAGGAAAACAGATGTGGCCAGATGGCGGTGGTAAAATAAACTTTTTTATAAAAAATTGCTCAAAAGTGAGATTGAGTGGAAAGAAAAAACAATTGTCCAAAATTTACCACAAATATGGTTGGACTGTTTTAATAAATACTATAATACACGTAATATAATATTTTATCATTGATATAGATTAATAAGTAGTATAGCATAATATGATTATTTCTAAAATTGTTATTTTATACCCTCCACCCACGCAGCTAGGATTGTCCTCTACCATGCAGCTAGGAACTTCATTTTGCACGCCTTTTTCTTATGTACCCCTTTATGCACCAATGGTGGTTTTGGGTGGTCCTTATTTATTTGGGGAAGGTCAAACAGGGGACAAGCACTTCCAATATAGTGAGGGAATTAATGAAATTCGAAAATTAAAGACACCTCAGAGGGTTCAAGGTCCCTCTTGTTGTCTCCAGGATCACCAAGTTTAGGATGGTAGGGAAGGGGGTTATGCTGGCTTTTTCTTGGATGCAGCATGTGTGAAGGAAAGGATCAACCTTTAGGAACCATATGGGGAACCATGTGTTGATTGTCCTTCTGTTATGGGGGTCATGCGTCTAAACAGCCATGCTTGAAAATGTTCCAATATATGGCTGTGGAAGTGATGGATGGCTTCTTGGATTGTAGGTGCTGCTCCTGTAAAAGATTCCAGTACCATTGTATGTATCATCCATAGTGCTATTGCTACTATTAATGCTCTGAGAGATGGGTGGATAGGAGAGTCCATGTTTATAGCAAGCATGTTCCTTGCTAGGCTGAATGGTTGTCCGTTTTCTTGGCAGTATAGGCGCATGGCCTCTTTCCATACAGCCACTGGTTTTGGGCATTGTTCTAGATGGTGGGCTAGGCTTCCATACTGACCACATATTGTACATGAGGTGTGAGTGGCATTTGACCGTTCAGCTGTGTGGTATACTCTCCTCATACACCTCCATACATGTGCTCTTATCCTGGGTTGGAGTAGAGGGTGATGTGTGTATCTCCATACTCTTCTTTAAGTCTCCAGGTTGTAGGGTATGTCCATATGGTCCAGGTAATCTATCCTGGCTATGGTACTTGGGTTTTTGCTTATTATATTGTCTATGACTATTTAGTCATTGATTTCCTGTCTGTGAGTTAGCCTTGGACATCCTCAGTGACTGGTTTGGCCATTTATATGGATCCACCATTTCACTCTTCTCATGGCTAGGAGTAATCATTTGAAATGTGCAGGAGTGCCTTGTGGTCCTGCAGCTATAGGATGGGCTGCCAGCTACTTGATTAATGTGTTTGGGTGATCTGGTTTTCTTAATTGGAGTGCATGTGTGAAGTTATATCTTGCTGTTCTGGCCCAGTGTGTATCTAAAAGATCTGAGCTAGTCACCTGAGATATCCAGGATCCTTGTATATGGGTCTCTTGCTCTACATAATTAGCAAGCCCTATTCCTCCATTCTTTCTAGAGCCAAATAGGGTTTTGAGGCGTACAGGGGGGTTGTGGTTAAACCAGAGCCATCCTTGTAATAGGGCGTAAATTGTGTTGAAGAAGGATGGTGAGAAAGCGATTGCATGGGCCATGAACCATATGATTGATAGAATCATAGAGTTGGCTACTGTGACCCTTACTGTTAGACCTGTTTGGTGTCCATGTAAGGAGACAATGTATATTGTTATTTTGTCTAGAAGTTGATTTTTCATCATGGAATTGGCATATCCTCCTTATTGAGTAATTGACTGGACCTAATTGTCAGATATTCAATTATATCAGATATCAGCAATTATGGATCAGGTATATCTTAAGTATATCTGAACTTAGGATCTGCAGCCTAACAAAATCGCTTAGTAATATTTGACTATGATAACATGTGCTCGAGGGCTTTGTTGGTTAGATCAGACTTAAAATTAAGTTTCAATTTAATGACTTGGGCATGTGGGCTTTGTTGGTCCATGTCAAAATTAGTTTTTAATGTCAGTTGAGTTTTTGATCAAATTAATTACTAATTAGTGATATGAGTCACCTTGGTATGTGCTGCCAATTACATGTGAAAGTGAATCAGTTCAGCTATTTTGAAGACATGTCCAAAACGCCGTCTCAAGTATAATGACAGTATTTACTCCAACCCTGAGCTGAGCAGGATGCCATGAGTCAAAGTATTTGTAGATGTTCTTATAAACATTTTACATGGCCAAGTGCCATTGAAAATGAGATGTCATGGGTAAGATGTGGTTAACATCAGACCCTATAAATAACCCTCAAGTTGATACTAATAAAAAACATTCAACTACTGGACTTGTTTATAATTTAACTTATAAACTTTTTTGTTTATAGTAATTTCTTTTGTATT
>JAKSZP010001095.1:0-11501 GCA_022478985.1 Massospora cicadina | reverse complement strand
AAGAAGAAGAGTGAGCGTGAGCAGAGAGGATCTGCTGTATATTTTATATTAAATAAAAAATAGTGTAGTTAGGCAATTGCCTCCTATTTTATATATATCAAGTTATTATGTTAATCGAGGTCAACAATCTCCATATTGTTTGGCCATTGCTCAGTAGGTTAAACCCTGCGCAATTTTTTTGGAAGAAATAGACCATATCTGCCAAAAAGTTAACAACAAGAAATTTGCAATCATAATCCAAGAGGGCCTATTCCAGCTGACAAGAATGCCTTAAGGGATCAGCAATGCCCTGGCTACATTCCAATGAGCAATGGACACAATCCTGGGAGATTTGAAATTTTCATGTGTACTAGTTTACCTTGACAATATTAATGTTCTCAGCCGCACCTGGAACCACCGGGGTCAAGTAGAGGAAGTTTAGAAGGCTAGCTGCTGCAAACTTAAAAATCAAGCCTAGAAAATGTCACTTTTTTCAAAGACCAACTGGAATACCTCAGATTTGTGATTGATAAAGTGGGTCTTCAGCCCCAACCCTCTAAGCTGGATGCCATCTCCAAAATGAAATGGCTCAAGTACAAGCGTGATATCCAAGTATTCCTGGCATGATTGGGTACTATCACCGATTTATCACTGACTTTGCACAACTTGGATAGCTGCTTTTCTATCTACTTAAAGACAAGGTCTCATTTGACTGGACTCCAGCTTGCCAGGATGCATTTGACCAACTCCGATTGGCCCTATTAAGCATGCCTGTTCTTTGATACCTAGACTTTGATTGTGAATTTATCATCCAAACTGAAGCATCCTGA
Organism: Massospora cicadina; assembly: GCA_022478985.1. Classification (NCBI taxonomy): domain Eukaryota; kingdom Fungi; phylum Entomophthoromycota; class Entomophthoromycetes; order Entomophthorales; family Entomophthoraceae; genus Massospora; species Massospora cicadina. The sequence goes on along the minus strand of JAKSZP010001095.1, from coordinate 10,692 downwards.
ACAGCAGTGGGTGCCATGTTATCCCAAATTGGAGAATACGGTGAAGAACTCTCAGTTGCCTTCACTAGTCAGACCTTAAACGTTCACAAAAGGAACTACATGGTGATGGAGAGAGAATGCTTAGCTGTCATATATGCTTGCAAGCAATTCTGGGTCTACTTTCATGGCATTCATTTCAAAGTTGTTAACAATCATGCTTCCTTAAGATGATTAAACAACTTAAGAGAACTCTGATGGCTGATTAGCCCACTGGGCATTAAAGCTTCAAGCTTATGACTACACCATTGAGTATTGAGCTGGGGCAAAACACCAAAAAGCTGACTGTCTATCCCAACTACCCACCATTGCAACAATTAGTTGGGCTGGTGATGAGTTGTTTATGAAAATGATCAGTGGAAAGTATCAAGATGAGCCTGAATCCACCCAAAAAAATTATCAGATCTATGAAAAAATACAACCATCAAAATCGGGACACTTTATAAGATCATCTAGGACAAAAAGTTTATTTTCCCAAGACCATAAGCCTGACCAGACCTAATAATGGCAGCGCATAAGGCCATAGGGCATGGCGGATTCAAGAAGATAATGAGCATCTGAAGCAATGCTACTACTGGGAGTCAATGCATTTTGACATCTGAGAAATGCTAGAATGCTGTGCAGAGTGCCAAGGTGAAAAATCATTCCAAACAAGCACGTCTTACCAGCTTGTTCAGCACAACTTTGCCTGGCACACTTTATCTATTGACGTTGGTAGCCCACTCCCAACAAGCAATATGAAGGTCAAGTAAATAATTGTAGCCATCAACCACTTGACAAAATGGGTCAAGGACAAGGCCATTTGGGAAGTTGGAGCAGCAACCACCGCCAAGTTTGTACTTGAAAACATTGTCCACAAACATGGATGTCCCCAGGTTATTCTGACCAATAATTGAACTAACTTTACCGCTAATGTCCTTGCCAAGATCACCCACTAATGGGATTATGAGTTGTGCTTTCAGAGCCCTATCACCCTGAAACTAATGGGACTGTTGAGCGTGCAAATGGGACGTTGGTGAGCATTATCCAGAAATTAACCTCAGCCTAACCATCCAAATGGAGTACTTATCTAAGTTTGGCAGTCTTCGCCTACAATATCTCCTACCATTCATCAACCAGGATGTCTCCATTTCAAGTGTTATATGGTAGACACCTGGCCCTACCAACGCCGCTATATTTGGCCCTAGAGGATCCTGGTGAAAACACTTATCCTCAGTACATCGAGAAGCTTGTGGAAAATTTAATCAAACTACAAGCTCAAGCCTTCAACAGTTTTGCTGAGAAAAAGTCCCAACATCAAACAGAATTAGAGAATTGCTAACCACTTGCTGAATTCAAAGTTAATGACAAAGTTCTATTTTGCAACACCCACAGATCGGGCTAATTGCAAAAGTTAGATTGCATCTGGGTTAGGCCATTTGAAGTGATTGAGAAAACGTGTAAGTTCATATACACAATCAAGGATATTAGGACTGGTCATATATACAACCAAGTCCATGAAAAATTCCTAAGAAGGTTTAATAAGTGGGCTGATTAAGAAAATAAAAAGTTGAAAAAAACAAAAACAAAAACAAAAAAGTTATAATAATTTTATTCTAATTAATGTTTTAGTTCACACTTGAGGTTGGGGAGAGGATCCAACTTCAGACTCACTGGGCATTTGGGCCATCATACTTCAGATTCATCAGGCATTCAGCCCAAAGTTACCAAATAGAAAACCCAACTCCATGCTCATCGGGTGTTCAGGCCAATGATAACAGACCAAAATAGGCTAATGAGTAATTTTAGGCTTATGTTCAAGTCAAGAGGGGAGAAATGTCAGATTCTTGTGGTTGACTCAAAATAAACCTTTGACAATCATCATATTGGGCCAATTACCCTTTTAATGCTTGAGCTAAAACCTGTATTCTCACCTTAAAGCCTATTACAATTATATAATTTGGGCTGAATATCTCAATGAAAATTTGATCAAGTATTTTATCAGAGTGATTGGGCCGAATATGCTCACATATTATGGCTGATTTTCTATGCATCAAATCTCAGCAATTGGTCTCAATTATTGGGAACACAATCAACTAACTTTTATACAAAATCATTTGGGACTGACCCAAAGTTAATGTCTGAAAATCCCATGGACCATCAGATGAATGAAAAACATAATCAATTTTCCGCCCTAGGGCGAAATTCATATGTTGATCCACATAATCAGCATGATAGCACTTGCATGGACCGCCTGAAAGGGAGTACCTAGTGCTATCAAGGGAGAGGCCTGTTGACATCCCGATTAGGGGTACATCATCTGCTTCAATGGAGGCAAGAATTTCACAGAAGGTGTATTTTGTCAGCAGTATGACTAACTCAAATTCTGAAGATCTTAGGACAATTTTGCATGCTTTTATTGTAATTTTTGTACCTGAAATCCTCCCAATTTTGAGAGTATTTTACCACCAATAAACCTAAGAAAAGGTTTCAGTTGTATCAGTTCATGGGCCGAGCTGAGATGGTATATATCTGTTGAAATTTTGTTCTCAGATGTGTCCAGGAGGTGGCCTAGAGGTATAAATACTGATGCCTGGCCTAATGACCATTATCTAATAAATAGCTTATAATAAAATTATATTTACTTCATCTCTTTCCTGGTCTTCTCATTGAATTCTTTCTTTGTAGAAAGTGTTGACAAGCTGGATGCACCTAATCCACAGATTGTATATCTACCTGCCTCAGAAAAAGTTCCCAAACACAAAGGGAAAATTATGCCTGAAATCAGCTGGAAGAGTAGAGGCGATTATAGTAGGCCTAGTGAGTCTTTGAATGGTCCAGGTACCATAAAACTACAGGCACAATTGAGGATCAATTATTGGAACTTTGACTCAAATAGATGTGTAGGATAACAATAAACAAGCAAATGATCCTCAGATTTTGACATTGGGGAAATCCAACCATTTTATTTTTCATTAATTGCCCAAGCAGGTTTCATAAAGGTGTTACCCCAATTAATGGGGTTCCACCATGAATTGTCCAGGGTCTTTTGGCCGATATCCTTGGCACTATCATTATAATCGCTCTTAATGGCATCAAAGAATCACAAAATGGCTGAAATTTCCCCTTTTCAGCTGAATTTGGCCTAAATTATTCTTATCATTTAGCTGTGAGGGAAAATATCTGACACTGGGCAGAGGGATGGCAGAGGCTGCTGTGGCTGATACCTTGGCCTGTGCTCAGCATTGCTGTTTTGCTTTTTTTGTTCTTATGTGGACACAGGTTTTACCTGGATATAGCACCCCTGTTCGCCACATGGGAATGTGACGCTATAGTCTACTGTGGGATCACTTTGTCCCTCACCCATTGCTTCTGAGAAATCTTCATTCAGGATAATTCCCTCTCTGGTGGGACTTGTGTGTAGCTTGCGTCCAAACGCCTGACAATGAGTGCATATGGGTGGTGCACTGTTAACTGTTACGTGGAATGGTTGAGTCTGTTGTTCATTGATGGTGAGTGTCGCAGTGTGTGGGATCTGAGTTAGGTCCTCAGCTACACCTGAGAACAGGGTGATCACTGCATCGCCTTACCTGTTCTGAGTTCAGGCATCAGTAAAAATTTTTGCATTTCAAAGGAACTGATTTCCCCATAGCTTTGGAGTCCTGCTTTGAGATGACTCTTGAGGATTTCACGCTTGATGGTCATAGGGAGGAAATCAAAAGTCACAAAAATTTGATTTGATTTTGTCCATCGCGTGAACTTAGTTTTGACCACCCATTGACCCTCCAGAAGGTCAACCACCATGCGCACCTGTGCAGCTGCGTCTGCTGCATTTGCTGTTTTGAACCTGAGATCCAACCAAATGTGGGTCATTGTGTGCGGTGCTATGCACACTACTTCTGGGAAGTGGATGCGTACGTCCCTGCAAAACATCTCCCAGAGAGCAGTTGAATTAATGTCCAGGTAAACTCAGACTCCAAATTCCACTTTAAACAGTGGCTGTGAGTGGGGTGTTAATGTACTGGTTACACTTGGTTTGCATTCCAAGATTTCCAGTAAAATATTCACTGCAGTTTTCTTGTTTTTTTCCAAGCAATCAGTGTCCCCATGGCATTTTTGAACTTTATGCAGTGCAAACATCAAATCTGTGCTTTTGCCACATTTTCCCAGCCCTTACTCAGCATTAGACGCGTACTCATCTCCCCTTACTGATTATCAAACTTTCTCTGTCTTGAATCAAATCGGTTACAATTTCTGATTGCAACGGGAAAGAAAAAGTTTTTATGAAGATCAGCTTAAAAAACTACATAATTTTGCCATATGATTTATTATTTCTTTTATCAAAATGATCTAATTAACTCCAAGTCTTTCTGATATCAGGGTATCAGGCATAAGAAAAATAACAATAAAACAATCCCTATAAGAAGACCTGATGAGTAAACCTAACAAAGGGATCTTAGAAAACACCCAGTTTATTATACATACAAATCGAATAGTAGTGATGCTCAAATTAATACTAGAAAATCTTGAATCTGATCGATGCCTCGATACCTTGGGATAAAATTGTTAGTAAAATTAAAAAACATTAGGAAGTGAAGTGGCATCTCCATTGGATAACTTATGAGGCTGCATATGAATAGTACCAGTAAAAGGGTGATGAATCCATAATCTGATCAAAGATTGACTTGATTAATACAAGATCTTATCAAAATGGACCATTCAAAGCGCAAATACACTATAAAAATTATGCAAAAAAGGAATTTAATGATCCAGATCTGGTACTATTAGAGACTCCATTCTGATAGCCCCCTTTAACATTATATTGTTTCCTTTCCTTATGGGTACTATAATGTTAGAATTAACTTATAAATATTTCTAATCTATATACTAAAAAGATGACGCTGTTATCCAAACTTTTTTTATTTTTTTTATTCGAGGTGGGCCGACCTGGGGACGATACCGCACCGATTGAGAGGAAATCGAAATGAATGGGAAAGGAGGATAAAATCCGGAAAACCTCCATGCGCAGCGTATGATAGGCCAGGAACTCCATGGACCGCCTTTGCTATTCGCTATTTCGGTTCGGGGCATTGGTGCGCAAGGCCAACACAGTCATAATCGTCCCCTACCCAAAGTTCCTGTACCGGAATCGAACTCGGGGAGGCAGCGGTAGAGGTCCCTATTCTACCACTGGGGTATCCTCCCCCGCTGTTATTCAAACTTTTATTTGGTGTTTTAACTTCAATAAGTCCCTTCTCCTTCTTACCATAGGATGGATACTCTACTTGATGGGACTTAAAGGAGTCTTAGCCACCCTAATTAAAATAAATAAAATATTTGTGAAAGCCTTAAATATAAAGCAATTGTTGACTGTCACGCTTTTGGGATTAGCATCATCGAGCATCTCAAAAATGGAAGCCCTACATAGTCCCAAAACCTCAATTAAACTTTAATATACCTTACCAAGTCACTAAAGTCCTACCCTATGGAAACTACAACTTGGAAACTCTCAACTGAACTCCAATAAATCTACTATCAACTGTAAACAACTTCAGGTTTATCTTATAAAAATGAATTGGGAGTGCCATTGTTATAGTGAGATATCGGAATCAGGGTGAGAATATCCCTCGCTTTACCCTTAATTTATCTAATTGAAAATTTTTACACCCCAAAACCCTTCGTTACTTTAAAAATTAAAAATTGATCGCTATAAAAACTTGATCATTTTCTACTACAAGGTTAAGCTCTTCAGTATCAAGTTTTCCTCGACGCTCCTTTTATTTAAATTAACATTACTAGACGCCATTCACGGCTTTTAAGCCTAAATCCCCCACTGAGCCTGGTAACGACAACTGACCGCCATGTCAGATATTGGCAACATTTGAGGGATTAGCAACACCCCAACTCGTGATGGAACTGAAAATCCGGGACCTTAATGACACCACTCACTCCCAACTTAACGCTTTGCCGACCGAACGAATTGCGTCTGAGTGTAAGCTAGCCACCGCACTTTTTAACAGCTAAGAATGCAGCTATTGCCAAACGGGGAGATCTCCCCGATCGGTCAGCAAAGTGGTAACTCAGCTGCTCTATGGCAACCCTTGTAGGGATTTTTCATTTTGAAACAGGGTTGCCAGCGTCAACGTCAGATGCCAAGTTGCAAATATCTACTTTAACTTTACCTTCGATGCCGTTGCATTACCTCTGCAAATGGAAATACTCGCTCCAATAGCTAACCCTATTAAATTCTAGACTACGGGTGGCAGTAAGAGTTAAAAGTGAGTTCTAGAACTTGAGATTGCAGAATCGTTTTTTGTGGCCTGTTCCGACGGTTGACGTATAAGTTAAAGTTGAATAATTCTATTTATAATTTGAATTAAGGTTACCAGCGCTTTTTCTAGATTTGTAATAAACTAAAAGTCATGCCCTTAATAAACGGTAAGGATGGATTTGGTGCGATATAGTTGGGGTTGTAATTAAGATTGATCTTTGTGATTGAATATTAAGATGATCTTGGGTTGGGACCATCTAGTACTAAAAAAAATATTAAGATGATTGAATAGAATTCGGGTGCAAGCTAACTGTTAAAATGGGATTTTTTGAATGGAAGTTCCAAATGAGATTAAAATTAAATTTGAAATCCGAGAATGGTTCCAGCAATTCCGTCGTTTTCGATCCATTGAATTTTATTACCGCTTCGGTGGATAAGTCAGCTTTAGATAAAAATCATAGTGGGAAGTTGAGATGCTCGGGGAAACAAGCAGGTAAAAAGGTAGCAATTTTATGATGTCATAAATAAAAAAACCGGATCCACGAACCCTCAGTCACGGGTCGACTCGCGTCAACTCGTATGGAGCGCGAATGCAAGCAAGGGGGATATGCACATGGATACTTTAACTCATATAGGAGTGATTGACTTATTTAAGCAATTGCGGACGCATACATCTTATTAATAGCCATTAATTGACCTGCTAAACATATGCTGATCGAGTGATTGTGTTTAAAGAGTGCATGGCGAATGTTTTAAAAGCGTAGGGAATTGATTTTAAAATATGGTAACCTATCATCCAGTTCTGGTGTGACAATGCAGATTTGGCTACTACACCTTCTCTTTATGAGTTTGTATGTAAGCTACATTATACATTCAAACTGGAGTTCGTTCGCAGGTCATATTAGGGGAGTCCCTTCAGTACAAAGCCAAGCCATATTATGAGGATCCCTTTGATTAAAAAGCCAAAGGTTTGGAATGATGCTCCCCCTTCACGACTCGGAGCCCAAGAGATTGGTTCATTACGCAGCCATGGCCTATTGCAAAAGGCAACGTATTTTTGATATGAGCTGCCGTCCCTGCAAGAAAACATCCAAAAATGCGAGCGTGGTTGCAGTTACTGAAACCGACATGGATGCCCACGCCCTCATCATGATCGACCATCGGCTGAAGGAGATTGTTGTATCGTTTAGGGGGCTCATCTCCTTAACTAACGCCCAAGCCTCCTTTACCTTTTTCCGTTTGGATTTTGAAAATTACTCGCGCATAAATAAGACCCGACAAGCTGGTATAAGTGGGGCATCCGTCCACGCCGGGTTTAAAAAGACCGCCGACTCATTAAGGATACCGATTATTAAGAATCTTGGTAACTTATTAGCCCAATACAATCAATATCAGGTGAAGGTGGTGGGCCACTCTCTCGGGGGTGCCGTAGCAACTTTAATGGTCATATACATTCATCAGGACTTAATGATCCCCTTCTCGCAATTAACCCTCGTTACTTATGGCCAGCCCCGTGTTGGCAATGTCGTCTTTGCGAGGTGGTTCAACGATCTATCGCTCACCGCCTATCGTGTGGTTAACGAAAACGACCCCATCCCTCACCTTCCGAGCCAATTATTGGGATATTCGCACACAGGGACCGAGATGTACATTAAAGATGGCATCACCTTTAGGTGCCCACCTGAAAACAACCTCGAGAATCCGAAGTGCTCAAATGACCGCATCCCTCAAGCTGATAGCAGCGCCCATTTGAACGCTTGGGGGATTAGCCTTCAAAAGGAGGCGTGTTAACTTTTAAATCTACCATCACAATCATCCCATCCAAGTTTTTTAATAAAGTTCATCCAATTTAAAGCGAGTTATTTAAGACCCAAACTTAAACCTATAATTCTATATACTACTCATCCTCTCCATGCTCATTTTATTAGCATCATCAGATTCAGTACCAAATAAAAAGTCACAATGATTTCAACCCTCCAGAAACCTTTCAGCAGTCGACAAACCAACATAACCATACCCTATTTTACTAACCATGGCCAAATATGGTTCAACTTCATTGTTGTTTATTCAAGGTAGGGGGGCCATGGGACCAACACTATTGATAATAACATATAAAATAGTAAAAAAATTAAACCTGCACAGGAGCCCTGAGTCCCTAGGACAGCAGTCTAACTGACATGGTCCCAGTCATCTGGGATAAGGGGTATAGGACAGGGGGGCAAGGCTGGATGGTCTTGGGGTATCATCCTAATTTTGCAGATATGGTAATAAGTGCCAACTTCCAGGAACCATGTATTTTTCCATGGCTGGATCTGGCAGTATCATTTACATAGTGTTGAGAATTTTTTATTCTTAATAATAGGTGACTCTATTAGTGTGCTAGGACAAACAGTATGAAGACTGCTGGCCTTTCCTTTTTTATAATCATCAGTGACCTTTCCCTATAAATTTGCAGAGCAATCCACTAACCCATCAGATCAACAACTTTTCCTTCTGAGGCTTGACCACTTATTATAGCTTAGAGATCCTTTTTTAGGACTTGTCCAACAATTGTGGTTCAACAGCCTCTATTGATTCCCCTCAGGGTTTCTCCCCTTCAATCTTTCCAGTTTGGCATTGTTATTGCTAGTTTCCCAAGTTCCTGTAGGGTTTCCATTTAGTTCAGGGTTGAAAGTTAGTTGTGCTGACTACTCCAGGTGTTTTATCCCAGCACCTAAACTCTGGGGATCTTGAGCCCTACCTCTATCAGCTAAGCAAAACTCTCACTAAAAGCTTAATAAAGATGGGCAAACAAAAGTTTATATTTTTATTAAGAGGGAGATCAAACTATTTATAGGTATTTCTTTGCATATTCTCATCATTAGCAGTTATTGCCAGAATTGTCAGCACTCACTGGCAATTATCCCTGCTTAGCATTCATCAGCACTCTCACTGGTGATACTCATCATCTTTGAATGTCCTGATTACATATCCTTGATTTGTTATAACCTGAATTAATTAAATATGTTGACATCCTTGGCATAAGTCACTGGTATCAAATTTAACCAAAATGCTGTTAAGGATTATTATCATTACTCTCATGAAGTTAAAATAGTGCTTCAACTTATTTAATTACTACTAATGGTTTGACATCCTTGGTATTTAGTTGCTGGTGTAAAATTGACTAAAAAGTCTATTGGAATCATTTACCAATACTCTCAACATCAAAGTTAAGTAATTTGCCATACTAATTGATAATATTAATTATCTTGAAATCCTTGGCCTCAATCGCCAGTGTTAAGACCTACCAAGTTCCTATCAGGGATGATCTCAGATACTTTCTTGATACTGCGGATCAAGATGGCTAAACCCAACTGAATGGGGAGCACAAATTGGGTTATTATCATTAAATATATATTGAAAATGGCAAACTAATTGGCAATCATCCTCAATTTATTATTATACTAATTTCATTAATATGTGAGTAATATCAACTGGTTAAAAATCAAACATATGGCATAGATCCAAAGAACCAACAGTGGAAGCTGCAATTTAAATGAATATGGAGGCGTGTTGGACATTCTCCTTTTTGATCTAAGAAAAAGAATGTTGGAGGTATTAGTGTTCCTGATTCTGCTACTATGATTGGCCCATCACCTGCCCAATTTTTAGATAATAATGTGGATATCAATGATATGAGTACCCACAGCAAAAAGACCTTAGTGGATTCTCGGTGAAATCCTAACAACCAGAAAAATACAATTTATCATAAAAATTGGCTTAAAAAGGTAATAATTAATAATAGAAATACTCCAACTCCTTGGTTGAATTCAAGGAGTATAATATCACATGGATTGGAACCTCCGCAAGGCAAGAAGATTCTACCAGTTGATGATTGGGTGTGAATTAACCAAACATTATCATCTGAGTCTAACCACCACCAAGGTGCAAAGATTTTACTTGAGGATGATAGGGTAAAAATTAGCCAATCATTACTGTCTGAGTCTGACCACTGCCAAATTACCCAATCATCATCATCATCATCCAAGTTTGACCACCGCTGAGGTGAAAAGATTTTACTTGCTAGTGATTGGATACAATTCATCAAATTGTTACCCCACAGGTCAGTTTTGCCTTTGAAAATTTTTTTATCTTCGATCTGATAGGCCAAAAAGCCTATATTTCCTAATTTAGATAACTGAGCTTTGCATTCTTTTGCCTCAAATACCCCTGGTCTCAAAAGTTGAACTAGTTTAAATAGGAAAAACTAGTATCAAGAAAGGGACCTTTTCTGGTTTTGCCCTGCCTGAATGATGAAAAATATAAAAAATTTTAATAAGTGTCATTTTATACTTTTATTAAAAAGTAAATATCTTGTTTTAAAATATTATTTGTGGCATCCATTGGTGGATCCCACAAATTGGTGT
>JAKSZP010001094.1:0-11562 GCA_022478985.1 Massospora cicadina | reverse complement strand
TGCTTCCATGGGAGCCCAGCAACTGTTCTCAGCTCCATATAACCCATCAACCAATGTAACAGTAGAGCGAGCCAAAGGTACTCTGGTTTTAATTTTATGGAAAATGGCTTCATCTGATTCCCTTCATTAGGATCATTATCTCCCAAGCGCGCTTATGGCTTACAGAATTAGCTATCACCGGATTTTGAAAATGTCCCCTTTCCGAGTTTTGTATGGCAGAGAACTGGGCATACCTGCTCTCCTAGCTAAGGATGTCTTCTCTAGAGGAGAGGAGCCTGAAAAAGCCATACGAAGGTTAGCTAACTGCATCATTTAGCTTCAATCAGAGGCTATGACCAACCTAGCAAAAATGGTTACTAAAGAAGGCCAAGCTGCCAATGAGCTCTGAGCTCCTCTACCTTCTTTCCAAGTTTCAGATATGGTTTTATATTACCACAATTGCATAACTACCCATAGTGGCAAACTTGGATCAATCTGGGAGGGGCCATTTACCATCACATATAAGAGAGGAAATGAGTATTCTATCAAATCTTTGGCTACAGGAATTATTATAAACAGGGTACATGGCCGCTTCCTACGACCCTACACCCCTCCCAACATTCTTGAGGGGGGCAATGTCAAACATTCACCTTCTCAACTTAGGAGAAAGAATGTTGGAGGTATGAGTGCTCCCAAATCTGCTACCATGATTGGCCCATCTCCTACCTAATCTTCAAATAATATTATGGTTATCAATGATATGAGTACCAATGGCGAAAAGACCTTTGTGGATTCTCGGTGGAATCCTGACTATTAGAAAAATATGGTTTATAACCAAAATTGGCGTAATAAGGTAAGAACTGATAATAAGAATATTCTAACTTCTCAGCCAAATTTGAAGTGTTCGTAACCACATGAATATGACCACCTCTGAGGTGCAAAGATTTTACTTGAGGATGATAGGATAAAAATTAACAAATCATTACCACATGAATCTGACCACCGCCGAGGTGTTAAGATATTACTTGACGATGATAGGGTAAACATTAACCAATCATTACCACCTGAGTCTGACCACCGCCAAGGTGAGAAGATTTTACTCGCTGGTGATTGGATACAATTCATCAAATCGCTACCACATGGGACAGCTTTGCCTCAAAAAAATTTTATCTTCGATCTGATAGGTCAAAAGCCTATATTTCCTAATTTTGAGGACTCAGCTTTATATACTTTTGCCTCAAATACCCCTGGTCTCAAAATCTGAACTAGTTTATATAGAAAAACTAGTATCAATAAAAGGATCTTCTTTTGGTTTTTCCTGGCTGAACAATAAAAGACATAAAAAACTTTAACAAAGCGATATTTGATACTTTTATTAAAAAGTAAGATTTTCACTTTGATAAGAATATTTGTGGCATCCATCGGTGGATCCCACAGACCCCTGCCCCAATTAACACTTGGGCTTCTGCCATATATTGATCAGCAAATGCAGTGAGGGTCTCATTATGCTGAAACCTGATGGTTAAGAACTTGGCCTTCCGCTGTGCCATCTTTGCGGTTCTGTTGAACAATCACAGCATCAGTTTCGTTCACTTCTTGGTAGGTAATAGATTTGGTTCTTAAGATAGCAAGTAACTTGGTCAGTTCTTCCAACATTCAAGGTGGATATTCATAATTTTGCTTTACGCCAATATGAAGCTCCTTCTACTGCAATCTCAAATTGCTTAAAGAATCCATGGATGTTCCCATTGCGATCAAATGGAGGCAGCTTATCAATACAAACCTCCTGCAGAAGCTCCTCCTTCTACTGTAGCACAGCGTCCAAGGCAAGCTTGAGTTCCACATATTCAACTGGTGCAGCAGGCCATGAACCCCTTGTCAAAGCAATCCTGATGTGACATGTTTGGCAAATAGAGAATTCTATTGCTTATATGATTGATCAATGGGCCCCTGTAGTGAGCACCATTTTTATAGATTCAGTGGTAACTCAGAGATATGCCAAAGGGGTTTTGCGCATGGTTCAGTCCACTGCTTAATAAGGCAGATGATATGACGATTGGCATCCCTAAAAAAAGCAATAAACTTTTAGTAAAATAGAGCAATTTCTCCAATGACAATCTTTTATTCAATATAATAAAAGCAGTGGATACTTGCCATTCTGCTCACTCTAAACTATTAACAGCCTTCCTCTTTTGATTGTCTCCTCTCACCAATATCTCAGTGACTTTGTGTGATATCATTTCCTCATCTTAGTAATTCTGTTCCACCATATCTCGTTGGTTCCATCAAATCTTCATTCATTAAATTCACAATTGCATAATTTGAGACGATTTACCAACTATTTGTCATTCATCAATATCACCTAATCGCCTATTTTAGAAGCAATCCAACACCATCCATTCAAACCCAATATTGCCTCATCTCGAGGCACTCAAGTAAGTATAACTTGTATCAAACTTGGCAGATTTTCACACATTCTGCCATAACGACTTTGGGCTTATCATACAGTCATATCATAATTGCAAAACCCCCCTCAAGGTCTTGTCATAGGGGGACATATAGGTGCAAAAACTTAGCATGTACAACATTAACTATCATGCCTTGGATGACATTGGTGATGGCTAATTTTAAAATTTATCTTTATGCAGTACACTATAAGGACCTAACCAGGTGGAGTCCAATTTGTTTAGTCACCCACCAGGAGGATGATTAAAAAAAACTCTAAGATCTTCAATATTGAGCGGGGGGAGAGCTGGTTTACTAGCATTAGATGCATCTTCTCCTTTATAGTTGTTAAGTTTTTCCCTTGAGTGGTGTGCAATTGTAGTATGTGATTTTATTTGCTAATGCCCTCATAGATAGCTCAGCAGTTTTAAGGAGCAGATGAGTCCACTAAGGGATGTACACTATATATGCATTCAGGGCTCTCATACATAAAGAGCCTGGAATGGTGACATTTTAATTACTTGGTGATAACTTATTCAAGAAGCATATAAGATGGATAGAAATATATGAGTTTATTGTATGGTGTCTGAGGCTCCCATCTTATGAATTATATAAGCTAAAGTACCAGTTGCGCGTTCTACTTCTCTGTTAGTATAATAGTTTTAGGGAGCAGTGAAGTGCCAAGTAGTATAAAATTAGGAGGTAGGATTTGAACAACTTGGGATTTATAATATAGCTCCATTGTCCCATAGCAAAACCCATGAGCATCATATTGGTTAATGAATGGAGCAAAACAGGATAAGTCTGTGGCCTTAAAGGTAGCAGCTTGGATGGAAATGGCCCTAACCATTTTGTAAGATGGGTTAATTGCGAGTAGATTATAGTTATTACCATGAATGACCATGGGTAGGGGTCCTACAACGTCCAAAATGACAACACTAGATGGTGAATAAAGAGATAAAGCCTCATGATAATATTGAGGAACTGGTGATCCTGGGTCCTGCGCGTTAAAACAGGCGTTTTATAGCTCATGTATATTCTTAAATATTTAGTCCCAATAGCACTGCCTACTTATCCACCTATAGGTTTTCTTAATTCTCCATGCCCTATGTTTAGGTACCCTTTGAAAATAATTTCTGCTTTTAAGAATTGTCAATCATAGAGTAGCCACATTCAATCATTTAGCTTGTACAGATTACCGTCCTGAATCTGTGTGTTTTTTGGAAATTAATTTTAGCGTTTTCATGCTTTCCAGAGTTTTTCAATTCCATTAATTTGGTTGCCCCTTTTTTACAAAAATCTTTTTAGGTATTAATGCTGCCCGGGTTAGAATCCTTTATGACCCATTCATGTTTTGATGGGTCATACCAGAACAGTATACTATGGTAAAGTCATAAAACTGTGGTGGGAGAGCCCATCTAGCCAAATTGAACGTCAGGAACCTTCATTTGTTAAAGCCGCTTTAGTGATGTGTGGTTGATGAAGATGGTAAAGTGGTTCCCATATAAATAGTGCAAAAATGCTTAATTCACAAGTTGTACAACTAAACACTCTCACTTGGTGACACTTTAGTTCCGTTTGGCCTTTTAAATTGTTAGCTAAAGTTGGCCATGGATCAATCCTTTTATGCTCATCTAGTTGGTCCAGGATAGTCTCATGACCACATCAGGCACTAGTGAATAGTATGAGGGGGGTAATTAATATTTAAATGAACCAAAACAGGCTGGATTATTAGGGCCATCATAAGGATTTTAAAGGCCTTTTCCTGATCTGGGTTCCTTTTAAAAGGGGTACTTTTTGTATGAAAAACAGCAGAGGTTTGGCAAGGTCAACAGATTGCGGTATATTTTGCCTATGATAACACACCATACTAGTAATGCATGTATGTCCCTAAGACTCTGGGTAGTGCCGACTTTTCTATGCAGTGACTTTGTTAGGTAAAGGTTGTATTTCTCGCCTGTTGACATTATGCTCTAATAAATTCATTTCTGGCTGAAAGGATGATCACTGGAGGGCTTACGTCTTTGTGATGCCTCCCATGGTCAATCTAAAGCCTTACTAAGGTAATTAGATGGCCGCTTAAAGTTTTGGGGAAAATAATATTATTAAGGTATACCAGGATACATGACAACATTTATTCACCTAGGAGTCCTTCCATACCACACTGGAATGTTTCAGAGGCATAAAATAGCCTTTGAGACATTTGGACTGGTTCAAATATCTCTTTGTTCGTTACAAGGGAGCACATGGCCTGATCTTCAGGTGCTATTTCGATCTGCTTACCCTCTGGCAAGGATGATTGCTGAAAAATACTGGTCTTCAGCCAGGAGTTGTAGAGTGTCACCATTCATGGTATGGGAGAACTATCCTTCCAGGTCATTGTATTGAGCTTGCAGTAATACATAATGACTCAATAGCTCTCATCTTTTCATAATTAAAGCTAAGAGGAGACGTCCAATGACTTTGAGAAGGCACTAGAAATTCTGAATTTAGCAGCTCTTTAAGTTTGGTAGTACCTTAAGCCTCGAACCTTGCTTTTCTAATAAGTCGCATTTGTATAGAGAAAGCGTACCCTTTCTCCACATTGTGTAAAACCCCTTTTATATTTTGCTAAAGCTATATGTGGATGTAAATATTAGATTTGAGTACTTGTAAGTCCAAGGGAACGCCCCCTTTGCGTAGATCAGGTGATTTTCCCATTCCCAAACAAGAAGGGTCCAAAGAGGGTGGCTGTACCCCTCATCATCTAGGGCGATCTCACCCATGTGGTAGACGAGTGCTGGGTTACAGTGCTCCCTCTGAAGATTCCTCTCCCATCCCCACGCTTACTTCTGCTGAACTTGTCCGTTGAATTAAAAGAATCTGCACCAAAATTATTGAATCGAAGACAAGATGTCTGAAATTACCAGAAATAGAGCCTGATGATTAGGAACCAGTAATTGTAAAGAGACAATAAAACAATAATTGTTTGGAATCATGAATGACATCAAGCCATCAAGTGATAGAATCAATGTTGCTAAATTCCCTTTGAAATCATTGAGGATTGTCACCAATAATTTGAAGCCCCTAGTTCAAGAATTGGGAGTAGTGCCCTGTTGAATTTGGGGTCTGCTTCAAAGGGCTGGTTCTTCTTTAAGGGTGGGACGTGGTTTCAAGCGTCTATTGTCTGAGGACAATAGACATGATGGTGAATTTAAAAATTATAATATAGCTTGTTGGTAATACTCCAATTGTATACCCTGTCATTTCACTTGGACAATAACATGACGCCCTGATCCTACTGATTTAAGTGAAAATTGACTAATATAAAATGAAGTGCTAACGCAAAAAGTTTATAAGATAAATCATAAACTCATCCAGTAGAGGAAATATAATTTATTAGTGTCAACTTAAGGGTTATTTATAGGGTTCAATGTTCACCACATCTTACCCATGACATCTTATTTTCAGTGGAGACTTGGCCACATAAAAAGTTTGTAAGAACGTCTACATATACTTCGTCTCAGGGCATCATTCTCAGCCTCAGGGTTGGTGTAAACACCATCATCATTCATGAGATGGCGTTTTGTATGCGTCTTCAAAATAGCTGAACTGATTCACTTTCACATGCAATTGGCAGCACATACTAAGGCAATTTGTATCACTAATTAGTAATTAATTTGATTAAAACTCGACTGACATTATAAACTAATTTTGACATAGACCAACAAAGCCCACGTGCCCAAGTCATTAAGTCAAAACTTAATCTAAGTCTGACCTAATTAGCAAAGCCCTCGAGCCCATGTCATCATATTTGAATATAATTTAGTGAAATTGCTAGGCCGCAGATTCTAAGCTTTGCATAAGCTTAGAATATACCTGGTCCATAATTGCTGATATCTGATATGATCCATAATAAGTTTTTAAACATGCTAACCTTATTATGTCCCTATCAAATATCTGACAATTAGGTCCAGTCAATTACTCAACACGCCCAACACAACTCATTTTGGCCAAACGAATGCCCAGCTACTAGGCATGGGTGGGTTGGCCATCCCAAACCCATTTCCAACCAATTAGGACCTCCCTTATGAGGGGTGGCCCTGGTGATATCCCGTTGCCTGTCAGACCAGATGTCATCACTCCAACCAATGTAAATGCAGTCAAGTATGGGTCGAGGCATTTATGAACAAACTGATAGCAACTCAGCCTACTGCTAAATCCTTTGATGTTGGTTCAGATTATATTATATGACTCCTCCCCCAAAATTCACTGGATTAGGTCAAATTTGATGGACCCAATCCCTGCTTTGACACACTACCAATTAAACACTATTTAATCAGTTGCATTGCACTTAAAAAATTGTTTATTTTCTTTGCCTATCTTTCCAATAAAAACCCTTTAACCAATTCCAGTTTTTATTATTAGAAACTAACTCGCCCTTTCCACTGGTATTCCAACAACCCTCGGGGTTTATGGCCATGTTCACCTGGTACTTAGCTAGGTGCCTATAAATGATTATGGCTAATGGGTACTCAATGGCAGAACTCCTTCCTGTTTCAACAACCGTCATACCAGCATCAGTGACACTGGCTTTGGGTTTGTCATTTGGGTGCTTCAGCACTTAGACTGGCAGGTCAGTTTAAAAATAACTTTATGTTTGCGACATGATTGACCAACCATACTTCTTAACCATTTCCGCCTTTCTCGTTGATATGAGTGGAGCAATTGTCCTTTTTTCTCAGCTAAATCAGGTTGTGAAGAAAGTTACTATGTCCATAATAGCCTAGTACCTATCAAATTTCCAAGCCCACCCTCCTAGCTAGAATCTTTAAGTTAGGAGCCACTGAGGTGGCCTTGGTGTCAAATTACAGCTTTAAATTATTGTCCAAACCACATCCCATAGTTGCTGCGGTCATCATGCCCATGTCAGTATGTTCTGGCATTCTGACTTATGGAGGGTTTACTCCTGCTACAAACCAAATGGTTTCCCCTAATCCTAGTACCATCTCTTCCATATCCACAGATTCAACTACAGTTGATAATAAAGAGAATTTCGCCTACTTTTTATTGCACATAAAGATTAGTATTGGGTCTCACCACATCTCCTTTGAGGCTTTGGTGGATACTGGAGCTACGGGCAATTTTATAAGTGTTGAGCTAGCCCAACAATTGGAGCTTAACCTGGACCTAGGTTTTTCAGTGATGATTGCTTTATCAGCCTCCCAGACCTCATACCTAGTCCTTCAGCTGGCACCTTTCTCAGTACATCAGCTTAGCTTTTGCAATCAGTTCTCAGCAGTTTCAAACTTGATGTTTCCGGTAAACTTGGGGGTCAGATGGTGGCTCTGGCAACATGTTAGAATTCATCTGGAGTCAAATATGTTGTCATTTGTTAATGATCAAACGGAGGGAGAATTTCCTTTAGTTAATATACTTAAGAAATCTCAAGACCGCAGCTCCATCACTTCCCTCATTTACCCTGCAGGCCTTCCGTTCAAATTTTCATAAAGAATTTATGGACTATCAAAGTATCTTTCATTCTGAGAAGGCGGACCATCTTCCCTCTCACACTAAATTTAACTTAGGATTTCAAACAATGGACAATTGGTAAATATCAACTGTCCCTTGTATCCACACACAGCATAGTTGGAGATTGCACTTAACACCTGGTTAGACAATATGCTTAAGAAAGGATGGTTATTTATAGAGTCGTCACAAGTTGATTCACCCATCATTTTTGCCAAGAAGGCCAATGGTTACCTCTGTCCCTATGTGGATTATAGTCACCTGAATAATATTACAGTGAACGATCCTTATCCTTTGCACCTGGAGCAAACTATCAGTCAAGCGATTGCTAAATCTCATGTTCTCCAAGCTTGATCTTGTTAATGCCTTCAAAAATACGGGTAATGGAAGGTCAAGAATGGTTTACCGCGATTCAAACAAAACAAGGTATTTTTTCAATCCCGCATAATGCTCTTCAGGTTGAAGAATGCGTCAGCCACATTTCAAAGAATGATCAATAGTGTTCTGGGAGACCTCCAATTTACTTGCATAATCGCATATATCAACGACATCTTGGTTCACTCCCCAACTACCAAACAACATGCAAAAGACTTGAAAGCGGTACAGCAGCTTTCCACAAGGTGGGCCTGTTTTTCAAGCCTTTGAAATGCCAGTTCAATAAGAAGGAAGTTACCTTTCTCTGGAATCTGGTCCTAAAAGATGGTTATGTGATTCCCCCCACAAGTTGGATGCCATCCGCGAATGGCCAACTCCAACAATCCAAAAACAACCAAGAAGTTTCTTAGGAACCATTATTTTCCTAAAAAATTTTCCCCATCCCTTTCTCAGTTGGCTGCTCCACTTCACCCTCTTACAGGTAAGAATGTACCCTTTCATTAGACATTCAAGTGCCAACAGGCGTTTGAGTCAATTAAAGAGGTGCTCTTATCACCCCCCATACTAAAACATGTGGAACCATCAAACCATATATCATTGCATGCAATGATTCATCCATGGCAGTGGGATCAGTTCTACTCCAGGATCACGATGGTTTAGTACATCTGGTCGCCTACTTTTCCTGGAAATTCTCCTCTACTGAGCAATCCTGGCAATATATAGTAAAGGAGTTGGCAGCTCTAACATGGGCTTTAACTCATTGGCAGTATTTTTAGGGCACCCAGTATGAATTAATGGTGTGTACGGATCATCAAGCTCTTCTGTATTTTCACAAGCTGCATAATTTGGCATATAGGCAAGCTCATACCTACTGGGATTTATGCAGCTTCAATTTCAAATATAAATTCATGAAAGGTGAGTTGAATGTCTCCCAGTTTTTCCTTAGCTGCAACCTGGCTCATTGCCTCACAGACTTGGATAAAGTTGACCTAGTTACCATGGTTCCCACCACCCAAATTTTATCTATTGTACCGCCCGTGGTCTTTTCAGTAGATTTAGCTCCTGATGCTCCGCTTATTTCATGGGTTTTAGCAGCTCAAATTATCTTCCCCAAAGTTAGTTATTAGAACGGTTGTCCCTTCAAACTCACAAAAATTCCCTATATTCCTTGGTGGAGGGTCTCATTTGTTTTTGTCATGGGTTTGGGTACCCCCTCTCTTCAGAGCTGAGGTGCTTTGGGCACATCATGACACTCCCACAAAAGTCCATCCAGGCAATAAGAAATTTACCAAATTGATCAAGCAGGATTTAATTGGGCGGATATATCAAAAAGAAGAACCAGCCTGGATTGCTGATTATGGTACTTTTGCATGAGCCAAGTCAGATCAATCATAAAGTAAGGGTCTTTTTCATCCTTTACAATAGGAGAAGATCCATGGCTATTGGTGTATGTGAACTTTATCATTGAACTTCCCCTATTCTAATGAGTTTACAGCGGTGATGGTGGTGGTTAATCGCTTTACTACATTCTCCTTATGTATTCCATGCTCTTCCATGATTACATCAAAAAGAATATGCTCTTCTTTTTCTACTCCATGTGTTTTCTATGTTTGTTCTCCAGCAGGAGATCATCAGTGACCGTGGACCAGTTTACAGCGAGTTTCTGGAATGATCTTTTATCCATCTTAAAAATCACCCCCTGCTATTCCACAGCGTATCATCCCCAGTCCAATGGACAAACCGAGCGTGGTAACCAAAGTTTGAAACAATATTTGCACTGTTATGCTGCAGCCGCATAGGATACATGGGTCAATGACCTCCCCCTCACTCAATTTGTTTATAACAATGGAACTCACGCTTCAACGGGGTTTTCTCCCTATTGAGCGACGTTGGGGTATATTCCCTCGTTTTCAGTTGGTCCCTGTCTGCGTCCAGAGGTCCCAACTTCTGCAGATCACGTTGAGCACATTCAGTCTACCCAGTCCTTAGTGTGGGAGCATCTTACTAAAGCTATCAATGATTACAAGTGGTTTGCATATTGAAAACGGCTTTCTGGTCATGACATAGTGGTGGGTTCATATGTTATGCTAGATAAGCATCATTTGCGTATGCAGGTACCTTCCTAGAAGTTTTTAGGAAGCGTTTAGTCCCCGCTTGGTGGAGGAAGACATGACAATGGCGCTTTCTGGTTAAATTTGCCAGCTCATTAGAAACAGCACCCCATTTTCCATATATCACAGTTGTCCCCATCCAAGGGGGACGTTTCTGCTGATCCTGAGCCTATAGTAATCAAGAATACGGAGGAGGCTGAGGTGGAAAACATCTTAGCATCCCACAAATCTCAGAGATTGGTTCAGTATATAATTGCCTGGAAGGGTTATCCAGCCTATGAGAACAGTTGAGTCATGGCCCGCGATTATGCAAATTGCATGGAACTGATTAAGGCGTTTCATGAGTCTCATACTGATACTCCCCCCCAAAAAAAAGTTGTGATTCTGATGACGATCAAGTTTCCCAAGGCGCACAAAAATTTAGCCCTTCTGCAATTTTTTGGCAGAGATGTCTCTCCTTTTGCAAAAGGAAAGGGTAATGTAAGTCCAGGGAAACGTCCCCTTTGCGAATATATTGGGCGATCTTCCCATTTCCAAACAAGAAGGGTCTGAAGAGGGCGGCTGTACCCCTCATCACCCAGGGCAACCTTGCCCATGTGGTAGACGAGCGCTGGGTTACAGCGCTCCCTCTAGAGACCTCCCCGGTCCCCACACTTACCTTTTCTGAACTTGTCTGCTAAATTGAAGAAATCTGCGTCAAAATTATTAAATTAAAGACAAAAATGGCCGAAATTAATGAGATAAAGCCTGAAAATTGGATAACCAATATTTAAAAAACAATAAGAAAATATTGGCCAGATTTGTAGATGACATTGAGCCATCAAGTGATATAATTGCCATTGCCAAACTCCCTTCAAAATCATTGAGTATTGTCGCCAATATCTAAAACCCCTAGTTCAAGGATCAGGACTTGTGCCTGACATCTCATTTGGTCAAACAAATGTCCCAGTGACCGGTTTGGGTGGGTTTGCCATTCCAAACTTTTTCCGACCAATTGGTACTTCCCCTATGTGGGGTGGCCCTGTGGAATTCCCGTTGCCCATTGGGCTAGATGCCATCATGCCAACCAATGTAAATGCAGTTGAGAAGTGGTCCAGCCATTCATAGACAAACTGATAGCAACTCAGCCTGCTGCCAAATCCTT
>JAKSZP010001093.1:0-11614 GCA_022478985.1 Massospora cicadina | reverse complement strand
CCCACCACACTGAAAGCAGACCTTATCATTCTTGTTTAACCATCTGAATTCCTCAGGCTTATTTCCTGACTCAGTTCAGTTAGAAGCCTCTTTTTCTCCTTCACTTCCCTTCATGGGATTTGATTTCAGACCAGATTAGACTTGAAGCTTCTATTAGGGGCATTGAACGTCGCTCCCAAAACCTTCAGGTTGTTTACCATCTGTGAGGTAGTTATCTCTATCATGAATACAGTAGACATCATTTGATGCAAATTGCGATAGGGCTGAAGGGCCGCTTGCAAAGCGATTCTTGCATCAAAGTCATCTAACACCTTCGCTCCAGCAAGGATCTGCAACTTCTGGTAAAATTGATCTGTGAAGCTAGCAATAGACTCATCTTTATGGAATTAATATCCATAAACTCTTGCTTGTGTTTTGACATGTGGGTTGGACTCCCAAACTCCTTCATTATGGCTGCCTTAGCCTTGGCATATGACCAGCTGTCCCCCTCCAAGTGGGGTAACACTAGATTCTGGCAGTCGGTGTCCAAGCAGTTCATGACTGTCAACGCCTTTTGACAATCCCTGTATCCATTCATAGTCATGTTGAAAAGTTGGAAAAACGCTGGGGCATTATCCCAATGGAATGTTAGCAATTTTGGTGTTGCTCTAAATTCCTCTGAGTTATTTTGGGCTGATTCTCTCGGTTTGGCTACTTGGCAATTTTGTGGAGTGACTTCAGGCGTCATCTCCAAAATAGCATTAAAGGTGGGTGGCATATTTCTCGGGGTACTCATCTTCCCAAGTATTGTATGAGGATTTCTCTCTTTGGCATCACTGGCCATATCAGGCTCACATGCACATCTATGGGCTTTCAAGTCCTCTACTTTTTTCATCAACTTCTCAATATCCACACCAAACTTTCTCAAATGAATGCGATCTGCTTCTCACTCCATTTTCAGGAATAGGACCTCTCAAATGAGGTCTCCTTCTTTCTTCTTTAACAAGTTTACTTTGCCAAGTAACTCATTCCTGAAGTTGGCTACATTTTCTACTCCTTCCTCCACCTTGGTGACTCACTCTTCCAAGGCCACAAACTCCTGATTGTATGCTGAGTTTAAGGCATTCTGATTCACTGTGGCAATCTCAGCCCACAACTTGCGCATTTCTTCTTTATATGGCATTAATAATAGATTCTATACTCAACTACCCTGTAGTGAGCACCAACTTGTAAAAATTTACTAATTTGGGGTATTGTCAGTTTACAACCCTAGTAATCTTTTTAATGCACAGATTCAGTTTCCTCATGCACTTCACGTTGTATAGAATTTATTATCTGATAATAGTATGGAGACTATCATCCATAGTTGAGTTCAAACTATTATTAGGCCCAACACTTCAGCCAGTACTTCCAAATTAAATACTCCAAGACATACTTATAGAGATTCATTCCCTATATTACTGTCCACCCGGTCTTCATTAAGATCTCCTGATGACAGTCTCTTTCAGCCCAACACACAGTCAGCAGCTATCCCTGATTGTGGTTCCCTTCATATCTAAATCCCTGCTCAGATCTCTACTCTTCTCTCTGAGAGTCTTCCAATCATTGCCTTCTGCAATAATATCCTTGAGATGGAACTTCACACTGGATGCTGATAGTTTAACTATACACTGAATCTACAATATTACTACTAATACTGTTTTCCAATAAATGCTAGTTTTTTATGTCTGTGTTTTTCAATATTTTTGTTATAGTGAATCCTAGGGAATTATATAGTAGGGTATTCAGCCATCTAACCCTCAGTTGACATCTCTTTGATGAAATGGCAGCTGTTGTCATTGAATCACCCTTCCTTGTCTCATCAGTGATGGTCTTCCCCATCCTGGCTAGGATTCCGTCATTGGACATCCTCAAGACCTCAACCAGAAAGAGCTAGAAATGTATCCCTAACATTTTCCTCTCAATCCAAGCAAACCAACTATAATTGGCTAGCGACCTGCTTAGGTAATGGGACTTTTACCCATTATGGCAGGTCACTTCACCAACCAATCAATTCACTAGTTGCAGGTGGCATCACTTGCCTTGCAACTCACTATTTATTCCCAATCAGTTGGTGATGAAACCCAACCAATCCCAATTGGTACACCTGATAGTTAATCACTATCAGATGCCCTTGTTTTGTCAGCCACTCTGCCCGACGAAATCTTAGGTATTTATCCAGATCAATCCCCAATGGATACAACCAGGTAAATATCCCAAAATCCCCTGAACATAGTTTCTCTGAAATTTGGGTCAACCAATTTCCAATTCACTTCACTTTAGGGAATTTTCCCCTAGTGACACCAGGTAATCTAGCAGGCTGGGAATATGGGCAAAAATCCCAACAAGGGGGAATCAAGTGGGTCTTCATCATCTTCCTCAGGATTATCATTGAAAAAGCTGATCTTTGTTGATAGCAAGGGGGTTGGGGCATCTGCAGGATGAGGGTGAGGTGAGGTAGATAGCAGTTGAGTTTGACAATTTGGGCCAGGATGAGAGCCTCTATGAGTTCAGCAACATAATGTTCATCTTGGATGGGAGCATCAGGAAGCTGGGTTAATTTTGCTATGTCTTCTCTAGTGATAATTGTGGATGGGGAAAAATCTGTTAGATAAACTATATGTTTGACAGTGGTGGTAGCAGTTTCATATAGGTGCTAGATTTCCTCCTTTTCAGTAGGAGAAAAATTGGAGGAGAACAAGAGGATGCAGCCCTTTTTAAATTCAGTGACAGATTTTGCCACATCTTTACAATGATAGTAATTTTTGGGTAAGGCTACCATGGCCTTGGAAAGCTGTTGGTCACTTTGGTATGGGATTTAGCATTGGGTTTAGGAACATATTGTTTGAGTGGGAGTGTGGCATCAAAGTCTGAATTCATAAAAATAAATTGATTGGTTTAGTTGGAGGTGGTACAATTTCACCTGATTTGGTCACTTCATTCAATAAGTCTCAGGGATTTTGGTTAACTTGGATTTATTTGGTGATAGGTGGCTATGGTTAGGTAAGTTTTGGGGTGGAAATTTTTTTGGATATAATATGGGTCCAAAACTGCTTCTGATTTCTTGGATTGTGTGAAAATTAGCATCTTGGAGATTGGTTGCTAGATTTTGCTGCTGGTTCATTGAGCGCATAACCTGGGGGTGGGGGCAGCCAAAATCCCCACTTTAACGCTGTTGGTATGGCCTTCTGGGTGGGGTTGGCTGTATTTGCAGGGTTTGAATTGTATTGACATACCTTTTTGGTATGTTATAATCCATAGCAGAGGGGGCAAACTGTGCAGCCAATATTAATGCAAGCTAAAAGAAATGGTCAAGTGCAGATAGGATGTAGGCATGCAGTGGGATATGCTGAGACATGTTCAGCTGGTGGGGGGTAATGGTGGCCATTGCCTGAGGTGCCATGAGGTGCTCATAACCACTTGGGACCAGAAAGTGGAGGATGGGGTCTTTGCCATAAGTGGCCAGCCCTGATATCAACTCATCATAAAATATTTGAGGAGGAAGGTGCAAGGGGAGGTTTGCAAAGGTTACCACAAGTGTAGTGTCATCTGGGAGGCATGTTCAAGTGGTGGTAATGGGTGTGTTTTTGTATATTAGGGCATAGCTTCTATAGCAGCTGCATCCTTTTTGGTGGGGAATCCTATATCAAAATAGCCCTTGTAAGGATGTAAGTCTATAAATTATGTGGTGCAAAGGTGGCAGTTGCCATCTCAATTATTGCTTTGTCAGCATATGGAAAGAGATATTTGTACTTGATACAGAGGCAAAAGTGGATAGTAGATCAAGGTAGGGCTAAGGGATGGGGTTGGGTTGGGTGGACTTTCTCAAGGTGGAGTGCTAAGTCCCTTGGAGGTACATAGCAGCCATAAGTATTTGGTGGATTAAATGAGCCATTTTACACATGTTTGCCTGTTGGGCAGTAACTGCTAGTGGGTGGAGCACTGCTGCCCCATACTGGGCAGCAGGTGGTGGATCCAAAGACATAAATTGGGAAATTGATGCGGTGAGGTGGTGGTGGAAAATTGACTTGTTTTTTTTAAAAAATTGCGCAAAAGTGATTTCAAGTGGAAAGAAGTCCAAGAGCTCTTTAAAAAAAAATTTGCAAATGAAGTACTTCATTATCTAAATAATTACTATGCTAAACTTATAGGTTTTGCTTTTAATTATCATGCATTTTCTATAAATATAAAAATGTTGACATATTCTATCATAATTTTAGATGCATTTTACATATAATTAAGTAAATAATTTCTAGTATAAATTAAGATCAGCTACAAGATTATCTACTATTATGATAATTAAATATATTCATATTTAGATATATCTGTCATTTCTTAGTTTAATATTAGATATTGATTAAAGAAGCACAGTGAGATTTACCATGCCTATATATAAAAAATCAGGATGATCATAGTATATAAAACTAATAAATTGTAGGGAATTAATGGGTTGGAACTTTAAGTAGAACTATAGTTACCATAAATGCTTTTTCTTGTTTTTAATCATATAAAAACTTTAATGTACACATTACTAACCAATTTAGCTTTTAAAATGGTACAAACCTCTGATAATAGCAAATATTCTGTAAATATTTTAAAAGATGTTGAGCTTTGTAAATAATTTAATGAGTCTTATGTCTACTGTTGTGTCATCCTTCACTGATCGATATACTCTGATATAGTATCATTTATATAGTTATTTGGCCTTGACTAAATCTTTATATAGCTACTTTTCATTTAGTATCAGCATAAGGTTATAAAATCATAGACAAACATCATATAATTACTAATAAAATATAAATAAATCATATATATGACCTATTCTGATTTTAGCACTTAATGATTTTAACTTTATGAAGGTACATCAGGTTTTTTGTAATACCCATTTTTTGGTTCTGAGCCGTACTAAGTGGTAATAAAATTTACCTCAATAGTGGACCTAACTTACGAAGTTTATTCTACCTTCACTTTATACACACAAATAGAAGTCAATATAGATACCTCTAGGTTATATAATATGATTTAGCTCTTTATTAACAAAATTTATCATTGAAATCTTTTAAGGTATAATAAGAGAAAGAACATTTATTTAAAAATTGTCACGGGCGGGGATCCCAGACCCCATCCGTTTCATCCTGGAAATGCCCACGCGGTGGCATTCCAGGCGGGCAACCTAACCAGACAGACTTAGGCACAGGCGAGGCGAACCTTTTCTCATCAAATCTCGGAAATGCCCACGCGGCGGCAAACGGAGTGATGAGGCCGGACTGTCACTAATACGAGGTCCCCTATCACAAACCCAAACCCGAAAACATCAGGTAAGCGAGGCGCGACACCTCGAAAGAACTTTATTTTTATTTTAAAAATAATAAAAGGCTGAACCGGAGGGGACCAAGGCCAAGACTTAGAATTCCAACTTGGAATTCGAGAAGGTCGGGTTCGACTTTTATAAAGTCACTTCCGAGGAGCCTCTCCGATTCATTCCTTAAGCCTGCCGAGCTTAAGGAATGGTCGGAGTGGCTCAGCCCAGCCCTCCGAGTCCGACCACCCACTCCACCATATCCAACAATTCCGATTGGTTCGGTTTGAATTAACTGAATGAACCAATCGGAATGTAACGTTCGGAAATTCATCCTTTCAGATGATTTCCTTTTTTTTAGTACTAGATGGTTTTTCAGATGATTTCCGTTCGTTACAAAAATCATTTTTATAAATGAGATAAAGCCCACAAAAAGCTATATTGCATACAATAAAAGGTAATCAGATCTTAATTTGTTATCAACTATGATAAAAACTGTCTCATAATTATATATGGTTTGATATGCAAGCTTTATAACATGAAACCTACCCAATTATAGTTTAAAAAGTTCACAACTTAACTTTTACCATGCCATTTTTATTGTTATTGATATTTTAGTAAAGTAATTGAATACTGGCTTTATATAGTGATAAGTGTTTAAGATATAGATCAAATTATCAGAAATTACTGTATGTTAAATAATCTTACCAGTAAGTATTTAAGGAGAGGAAAATAACAATTTTTCTCCAACTAGTAATGTATTACATATTAAAAATATAGTATATCATCATGATAAGAGTTTTAAATCTAGACATAGAATCTTGTTAGAAACAAATTAACCGTTATAAGTTCTGGTTACAAGTTATCATATAAAAGTTTAGATTTTTAGAAGATAATAATTTAAGATAATTAGTAATTACTTACCTCTTTCTGAGCCACAAGCAGCTCACTAATAGTTTGTTTGTATAGTAGTTACACAAAACTGAGATACTGGCAGTTAAGAATTATGATGTGTTGTATATAGTAAGAAGGTTATAGTTCAAAACTCTCCACATTTAACCCCAAGTAAAATGAACAAGCCTTCAGGAAAAGATGCATGTAAGATTGTGCTGCTAAAAACTACTCTGAAACTTTGTCATCAACAATCCATTTAATTAAATATTGTAGCCAAAGAATTGAGAAGTTTATTGCCAAATATACCTGATTACTTTTAGAAAAGCTATCTTAATAATGGTTCCTAAGGATCCCAAGGGTCACTGTAATTGCTGAAAGGGTCCCCACAGCTGAAGTTTAATTTAGTTGTGCTTGATAAAGACAATAAAAGAAAAAAATGTAATTTGCTACTAACCAGGTTATATATAATCTTTCTATTTGGGGCTTTTATAATCAGCTTTTTTGCAATTAGAAGGATACTATAGAAAAAATATGTTTATAGCCACTGCTTTAGACATAAACATAAAATTATATCATACAAAGGTTGACAAAAAGCTGTAAACTTTAGAAAAATATAGATTTTTTGTCATATGAGCAGAAAAATGTTAATAACATCTAGTTTATCAACATAGGAAAGCATATGAAAATTGCTTAATTTAAAGGCTTACACATTCATTTGCCTTTGTTACAAATCTCTCAGTGGGCAGATGTTCAATATTACATACTTATGTTGAAAGCTATATCTATAATAAGGACTAAGATTAACTCCATCAAATAAATAGTATACTAATTATAGGTAATGTTATGTATTTAGAAAGTTAATATTATTAGAGTAACATAAGATGTAAATTATTTAATGATAATACTAAGATGGTAAATCTTTAGATTGAAAAGTAAATCTATATCTATTTTATAAAAAGTATAAGAGAAAAAGGTAATAATTCTATGTTTATTTAACAACTACATATAAAGAAATTACATTTATTACTAATGATAGTTTAGAACATAGTACACTAGGAAGTTCACCGCCTTTTTATTATAAAAGCGTTAGCTTTGAGTATCTTTAGTATAAGGAAGACAAAAATTTAAGGTTAGAATTCAAATAATATAACATATATCTTCCAGGTTCATTTTTTATTTTAATCTCCACACGATATAAAACTGTATAGCTAATAGTAAAGCTAGTGTAAATAATCTTACAAAATTGTAAAGGTCTTCCTCTAACTTTAGCCTTAAAAGGTTTGTCTATATTTTCTATTTTTTAAAAAATTTGACCTTACAACTAAATCTGTATATTAGTTGATGCTATTTTTCAGCATCAAAAGTTTATAATTTAATTGATATAAAAGCTCAATCATATAGTCTATAGCAAGTATCATAATTTAGTACTATCTACTAAAAGCACTTTTGGAATTGATCTTTTTTATAACCCACAAGACCTATATAACAGATTATAAGCAAGGAAAACCAAACAACCCTTGGTATAGTCATATGGTTAAGCTGGTCAAACTAAGAATATTGAATTAAATACTGTAGCAATGTCTGCGCAAATATAGTTTAAACTGATGTTGAAAATCAATCCTACCTTTTATTGAATATGCCAGTATAAATAAGTATGCTTTATTGGTGAAATGGAACTAATACAGGTGAAAATAAACGCTAAGAAAAGTTTATATCACGCATCACTAGATAAAATCTTATAATCTACATTGTTGCTTGGCCAGATTAGAAAATTTTAAAATAATTGCAGATAAATACATATATAACCAACTCTTTCCCTCGTAGTATTAAGCGCAGCAACTGAATAGAATCTAATGATCAGAAAGGCGATAACCTAAGACCTACTTTTCAAAATTATAGACTATTTCGCAAATAAAGTACATCTAAATTAGTACGTATTATAGGATGCAGTCAATATTTTCACATTCCCACCAGCTTTACTGTTAAGTTAAAGGTGCAAAAAATACTTTTAATAAGGAAGGCTTATAAATATAGCTAATACTGCGGCGCGAAATATAGAATCATCGAAATATTGAATAAACTTAAGAATACTCTGAGCTCCAGTCATTTGCGGAATTACAATGGCAAGAGCTACTTGCATAGCCACTAAACTCTGAGCAGCAACCGCAAGGACTTTTGCTTGAACAGGAGCACTTTGATGTAGGCTTTTCATGGTCGAAATAATCATCACTGTGGGCAGAATCCTCGCTGTCCTCCAAGGTGTATTTTTCCATTTGATCAATCAAAGTAGTAATAGACTCTTGACCATCGCGGTGCATCTTACAATTGTCCAAAAGGCGCTTGCCACTTGTGGTTCCACCAAGGTTGTAAAGTTTCTTATTGATGAAATAGTTTTTATTGAAGGTATTTGTGATTTTAGTACTATAAGAGCCACAGTGCTCACATTTATGGTATAAAATGTGTAACTTCACGATAGAAGTTTTGGTACAATCGAAGCAGGTTATTTCTCGGCGGAGATGTTCATACGGCTGAGCAGTTTCAGAATATGACTTTTCAATCGCTGCAAACACTTCTTTAGCATTATCAAGAGATTTAAAGCAAACGGGGCACTGGAAGGAGTCTTCAGTTAAGTCCACATAGCAACTTTTGTGAATCATATGCTGACATTTCTACAGGGCAAGTGAGTAAATTAAAAAAGAAACCAAGTCAAAAGAAGGTTTGAAGAACCTATTACCATAAACACCATCGGCTTTACACTTGTAAACAAGTATTCCCCGCATAAAGGGCAGTCTGCCTTTGAATTATACTCGACACACTGGTGTGACTCATACATGTGCATCGGAACGCATAGAGTACATTTGTAGCAGTGTTTAAAATCAATATCAGGCCCTTTTCCAATTCGACAAATCCCACAGCCCTTACAGTGATAGATATCCTTCTCGGGCGCATCATCCCAGAATTTACAGATATCGCAGTAATATCTGGCCATGCGCTTGTTACAGGTTCGGCAAAATTGTTGAGGCGGTTGAACACTTTGGCAAAACAAGCAGCACATTCTCTTGGTTGCAAAACTAGAAGCCAAGGTTACACGCCAAAGTCGACGAGCTTTACCGATCCATAACGTGCGAAGAAATTTCATCGTGGCACAGGCGGCAAGCCACCCACATACCACAGCATTCCGCTTGTAATTTAGCATTCCTGCGGTAATGCGTGCAGCCCAATATCTTTTCTACATCATCCTATAGAGTTTAAAAACATAAAGGATACATATTACCTGATTACTAACTTTTCTTTGCGGTTTAGATTTTCGACACATCGGTAGAGAAGAAGACGAAGCTAAAATTAGAAGTGAGTACAATAAACAAGAAAAGATAAATTGCTCCTTTTTAAATGTATTCTAAAGGACTTTATATTTACCAAGTAAGGGAGTACCTCTTTACGTATATTTTTAAAGAAAAGCACCAGTCCAAGGACCCAATTGATATTTAAGAAAGCAAAATTTTTGCTTTTGAAACCAAAGAATAGTTTTGGGTGAAGTTATCCGGTAGTGGCAACAGGACGGCTGAGCATCCAATCAAAAGATAGAGCTTAATCTAGAACGTCAACTAAATCCTGTGTAGCTCGTAATTCCTAACCGGATCGGTTGGCTTCCGTTTTCGTTCCTAAATTTTGATGATAAAGTATAGAGTTTTACTAAAAAAGCTAAATTTTGATTGTCTTTAGACTGGAAAATTCGAAATGTTCTCACTCTTTTATATCTCAACTAGCGGATTTACCCGTGCTTCGCTAAGGTGTCTATAGAATTTCAATATTCAATTAATTAATTTAGATTTTATATTATAGATAAACAATAACCACTCAGCCAAATTTAATTGCTTAATCGAATCAACAAAAACCACTAACACTCAATTAACCTAACTGAACTTATCAAATCAACTAATAACTAATCACCCTTAAAACTAAACTGGTCCTATCGATTCGACTAAAAACCATCAACCACTCAGCCAAACAAAATAAACCTATCGAATCAATCAAATAACACCAAACTGCTACCCGAAACATTTCTATATTTAAAATGACCACTAACCACTTAACAAAACCATTTAAAATATCAAATCAACTAAATATCTAACTGCTCAGCTGTAACTATATACTGACTACCATCGAAAATATATAGGATTTTTACTTGATACATATAAAACTTTTTTTTGAATATGAAAATTAAAATTTTTGATGGATTATTGTATTGTCATTGAAGATACATAAGTGTGCCAAATTTAAGAATTTTTTATTGACAATAAGTGTCTGAAATAGAGCTTATAAGATTTAATTACAGACAGACAGAATTGACAGTGAGTTTAAGAAAAGTGTATAAAAAGTGATTACGCCAGGATTCAAACAACAGAAGTTTTATAGAGTTGAAGTTTAGAGCCAAAAGCTGACCCAATTATGCTAGATTTTTTCAAGAACTCCATACTTTATTAAAATAAATTTAAGGGAAAGTAAGAGGGGAGGGTGGAATACAAGCAATTCAGCTGAGGGTAAAAAAGACTGGGGGTTTCAGGCTGCTAGAGTTCTAGCACCTCCAACCATTGCTGATTGGCAATTGCCATCATTAGCCATAGTTCTAGCATCAGCAGGCTTACAGGCCATTCGATTCTCAGTCAATTAGTTGCCTCATTACATGCGATGAGTGATCCAGTGGGGAAAGCCAAATGCGTGGCTTTATAACACCTGGGGATTATGCACAAAAATTTTGAGATCTGATGGAGCTGATTGGGGATAATCCAAATGGTCTTCAATACCAAAACCTCTGTGGTGGGGGCACTCGTTGCTCAAAACCTTAGCAATGAGCGCACAGTGAATTACCCATACACAATAATGGTAAATGAAAGCTCATAGTTGGATTGGAGCTATTCTCAGGGTTTTTGTAAAGAAAAGGTCCTGCGATAGATATATACCTGGTGGCAAATATTTGCCTGATAGGATATAACATATTGTGGACCAGTATTTTTGAACATGGCACATTTATAGTAATGGTGTGCTATGTCTGCTTCTGGTTTGGTGCATATGGGGCATTCTTTATGCTGGTAGTCTGGCCCACTATGCTTGCCCAATTTGAATACCCAATTTAGGATCTGCCAGGTTACCAAATGCTGTTTGACTATAACCAAGTGGGAGTTTGGGCCTGAAATCAACTCCTTTGTCAGGTAGTTGGTGTCATGGCCTTCAGTAGTTCAGTCATTTAGGATTTGTGGATGGGTGGGTAGATTGCACCCAGGTTTCAGGAGTGGATACCCATATTCTATCAGCATCAATTTGTAACTTATTCTGATCAACTTGGTTGCATATTTGTTGGCAATTTGGTTATGCTCCTCCCAGCTTGTTGCAGAAATCATTGCA
>JAKSZP010001092.1:0-11650 GCA_022478985.1 Massospora cicadina | reverse complement strand
TCTCAAGCCATCATTATGAGTACTGGTGATCCTAGAGTCCCACACTATTATGGGTAAAGTGGAGTCCACAAACTAAGAGTGGGTAAAATATGATATTACTTGAAAGGCATCATGGAGACCATAGCTGAAGCCCTGGATGCCTGTATGACCTCTAAAAAGCAATCTAGCTACAAGACCTTGTATCCTTATCAACCAACTACGCCCCAACAACCCTTCCACACTATAAGCTCAGATGTGGTAGGTACTCTACCTCATACTACCTGTGAAAACTGTTATATCCTGGTTAGAATTGACATTTTACCAAATGATCAAAGCTGTTGCTCTTCCCACTCAGACTGCTAAAGCCACGGCTACCTTCTTACACCAGTAAATCTTCACCCAGAATGGGTGCCCCCTGGTCCTCCTATGTTACAAAGGGAAAAACTTTACTTCCCAAGTTTTAAAGCTCCTTGCCAATTCCATGGGAGCTCAACGACTCTCCTTGGTCCCCTAAAAGCCATCCACATATGTTGCTGTAAAAAGTTTTAATAGAACCCAGGTCTTGATACTCCACAAAATGGTTAATTCCGACTCTCTTCACATGATCTCTACTTAACCAGTGCCCTCATGGTCTAATAAATTAGTTGCCATCTCATCCTCAAAATGTCCCCTTTCTGTGTGTTGTATGGATGAGAATCTTGGTTACTGGCTCTACTAGACAAAGATATTTTTTCTAACAGAATAAACCCAGAGCAAGCCATGAAAAAGTTGGCTCAGCACATCATCCAACTACAAGCAGAGGCTATGACTAACTTGGCAAAGACTGTCACTAAAGAAGGACAAGCAGCTAATGAGCAATGGACCCCTCTCCCTTCCTTCCAAATATCAGACTTGGTATTGTCTAATCACAATCATATCACTCCTAGAAGTGAGAAGCTCAGGTCTATCTGGGAAGGCCCCTTTGTATTCACATGTAAGCAAGAGGATGAGTACTCTATAAAATCCCTTGCATCTGGAGTCACTGTCAACCAGGTCAATGGCCATTTCTTGCACCTTTATTCACCTCCTAATACTCCTGAAGGGGGTATATTAGACAATTGAAAGTCTGATATTGCGAAAAGAGTGTTTGAATGAAAATAGTGATAATATCTGCCAAATTACCTTAGCCAATTCTCAGTGGAACCCCTCAAATTGGGGCAATACAATTTCCCCACTCCTCAACAAAATAGGCCTACAGTTAGTAGTAATGTTACAATGAATTCTCACCAAAATAAGGTGAGCCATGTAGTGGTCCCTCCGCATCCTACAGATAATTTAGGTCAAACTACACCACAGAGACTAGCCCTTATAGGGTTGGAGGGGGTTTTGAAAGGTGCATATATTTTTGTCACCCAATGTCTGGGTCAAAAATATCTAATCCTTACATCATGGATTTATCCTACCTGCCATTGCCCTCCATCAGCCATTATGTCAAAGTAAGGCAAGTCTCAAGAGCTCTGATAGGTCAAATCCTAATAACTCCTAATTAGACATACCTATCCTAATTCAAACTTTGAGCCTTAACACAATTAAATACTAAGACTCAAGGTATTGAGAGGGTTTGCTTCTTTGACCCTCAAGTAAACTTAATAAAATAAAACAAAGCCTAGTTTTGTTAGTACTAATAGACTTTACATATTTTAAGTCTAATTGGCCTGAAATCCCCTAATGTCAATTATTCCCACATTTGAAAATATTATTTCTCTTACAAAAATCTTGTTGTAATTCAGGTAAAAAGATGCACTAGTGAGCACTTAAAATCCTGAATTATAACATCTACTACATGATCTAGGTCACTGATACTAGAGAGAGCTTCACTGGGGGCTTGGCCCCTTCCTACTCCTGTGAGGGAATTGCTCTCTATCTAAATGTAAAGGCTGATCATCTAAACTTACAGCAATAATATATGGTCAAAACAATCAAGATGACTGCAAATACCTATCACCAAGATGGGAGTTGGCTTGGTAGCCTAATTACAACCCCAAGGGAATAACTGCACTGAGGAAACAATATAAATTTAGTGCCAAATTAATGACAGCCAAGTTAGAGAGTAATTTTATAGAAAGAGTTAGCAGCAAAGCTGACAGGAGTATAAAAAACATAGATGTCAATACTGCAATGGGACCAAGCAGTGCAATTATATGTCAAATATAGACTGCTTTACCATGTTTATTTCACCAATACTTCCAAATCTGAAAATTAGCAATCCCCATGTCATGATTCTGATATGACTGGATAATAATTGTGGGGCTGCTAGGGCAAAATGGGAAGATTCTACCAAATATGATATCAGCTATGATTAATTGAATGCCTCATAACAAGGCAATGTTGGGAAATAATGGGTTATTATTGGATCACTTCTAAATAAGGCAATAAGGCAATGTCAATATTTGACGAATATGAAGTAAATCTCCTACAATTAGGGTGATAAAGGATTAGAGAATAACACGCCAAATTCATGGAGAATTGGCAGAAGAGAATAGCTCAAGCTATGAGAGCAGTATCACCTGAAGCCGCTGTATATAAGTGAGATGGGCGATTGAGAGCAGGAGTTTGTTAATAGTAGAGAAAGAACGGGACAGCAAAAGGTCGCTGTATTTACTAAAAATAGATAGGAAATTGATTGGGGCAAATGCTCCTATTTTTGAAATATTTTCAAGTGTCCAAAGGGCTGACAATCCCACATTGTCTGTCTGTTGCTCAGTGGGTTTGACCTGTACAAACAACATGATGGATCCTAATTATACATTTGAATTTATAACCGTTGTGCTCACTACAAAGGGCCCATTGATCAACCTCCTAACACTCCGGAATTCCAGTCAGCCGCCATGTCTTACACAAGCTCTGCTGGTAAATCTTCACGGAACACCACACCAGCTGGATGTGAGGAACTCAAACTTACCTTAGACACGGTGCTCAAAGACCAAGATGAACTTCTTAACTAATGAAATTTTGTCATGCACCAACTTGATAGCACGTTTAGCCATATGCAGATCTTGGGACAACAAAACAAAGAGCTCGCCAACCAATTGAATGATACCACCAAATGGCTGTAGTGTGCAGAACAAAGATTGACCGAGACCTCTCAGTCTTCTCGCTGGTATAAGGATGACCAGCAAGAGGGTACATTATATGAGGAGAATATGACGCTGGTCGGAGCTACTACACCCAGGATGGTAGTACTGGATGCAAATATTAGTTGGAATGACACTTCTCTCAAGTAATGGCAGTACCGCCCAAGGCAGAAGGTCACACTATCCCTGAAGTGGTGGACATTTCAACTTCCGCTGATCCAGCTCCTCATTGAGAAACTGCTTTTAGATCTTGACCCATTCCTCAGTATGGCCCAAAACCCTGTGAATGGGATGAAAAGGTTAATATCGAAAAATTACCTCCTTTTGGCCACAATGGGAACATTCATGGGTCCTTCAAACGGTTTGAGTTTGCAGCGGAAGTCTCATATGATAGATGGAAGGCTAAGTTGTCTGTATCTGCCTTGGATGTTGGGAGTGCTGATCAGGTCACCTGTTAACTCCCAAGTAGCTCTGTCACTTATAAGGATGTGAAGGATACCATACTCCGCCTGTTTAGGGGTACTTCAAAGATGTCACAGCGGAAAACAGAATTCTTAATGACCAGATTCTGTCAAAATGAGACTCTCCTGAAGTTCGCTGATTAATTCACAACAGAAGCCCATGTGCTGATTGGGGCAGGGTACTTAGCGGAAGATGACATGTGCATTGCCATGACCACCACAATGAATCCATATCATGAGCTTCACAGTGTCATTTCGCTGCTTCTGGATGATGATGTACCTCTGCTCAAGATTGTACAGTTTTTGCATCGCATATCCCCTAACTTTCCGCCACTTAATATGGAATGGAAGACTACTGCCACTACTGCACCCTCTTATTCAGGAGAATACTCTCATCTGACTTCAGCTCCATTTAGTAATCCTTAACCTTACTGTAACTCTGCGCCTCATCCTCAGCCAAATTATAATCAACTTATTTGATCAGCGACAATGGGCTGGCCATGAAAACCATCAGCAACCCAGCTATTGACCAGGACCTAGCTATGCCGACCATCAACAATCATCTTACTGACCTGGAGCTGGTTACGCTGAATGACCCCAAATTTTCCAGTCTGTACCCTCTTATGATAATCTTGGGACGTGGTTCTTATGGAGTTAACTGCTACAAATGCAGTCACTCAGGTCATTTGGCAAAATTCTGCCATAACTGCCATGTGAACTATGTACACTAAGATCAATACTATTAGGGAAAAGATGGAGCGGAGTAGAGACAGGACCCTCTACCTCCACGATACTAACTCAAAACGTCCCCAAATCAATAGTAGTATACCCTGCAGAAGTCCCTCAGTACGATGACAGACTTTTATATCAGCAGCCAGTTGGAGGAGTAAACATAGTAATATGAGCTCAAGTTAAGGCGGCAGTGGAGGAAGAGTCCTCTGAACAACTGAAGATGTATTCCTGTCAAATGATTAATCAAGCTTCCTCAGACAAACTCAATTCTGCCATAGATGTGCCAACTCTGAAAGGAGTAAACGTCGCCCTTCTGGTAGATGCCATTGTCAAAGAATACCCCCAAGTTGGTGAGGGGATAATGAGTTTTCTTGAAAAAGGAGAGCCTGTAAATGTTCACATATTAAACAGTCAATATTCTTTTTATTCTGAGTGTACATACTGTGATATTTTTGTAGCAAAAATTGGGTTTGCGCTATAATAAATACTGGTGCTCCAGTAAACATAGTTTCCACTAAATTGATGGCAAAGTTGATATTGAAACCTGATGTGGACCATCAAATAGTCTACAGAACTTCTGGAGCAGTAAGCACCATCTCTGAGGGGGCTTACAGTGCGCTACTTTGCGCTTTGGGTCCATTGTCATTGTAGCCCCCACTATTGTAATGCCAAATGAAAACTATGACCTGTTAATTGTGACCACTTTCCTGTGCCATTTTGGGGCTGTCATTAATATGATGGAGGAGACTCTTTCCATTCTGGGTCAGCGGATCCCAATTTACTTCACCACTAGCAGAGTACCAAAGGATCCGGTGCATATGAGCCATATCAACCTTGCCTATAGTGATGAGGTAATGCCAGTTTGCTATCACCAACTAAAGCGCAAGACTTTGCCCCTTCCTCAGCAGATATACAAATATCAAGGGATACCTCTTCAAGCGGCAGGGCCTATATCTATACCTTCTGGCTATCAAGTCCTAGTGAACTCTGAGTTAAAGGTGGAAGTGCCTAGTGGGTTACATGGGGAAGTCATTGGGCTCTATCATCAAACACAGTTTGATCCGCATGTGGCTCCAGGGATTACACTTTCTGGACATGTAGAGATTAAGGTTTTGTTAGAAAACCTCCAGAGTGAACTAATGCAAATCCGCCAACATCAAATTGTAGCAAATTTACATCTGATTCCAATAGACGAGGTCCTTCAGGTTCATGATTATAGGTCATTGGATGAATTTGGTCTACCAGTTGAGACACCTGCTGACGTACTAATGGTGGTACCGCGGAATAATTTAATAGGCTATTGGAAGAACAAAAAGACCAAGCAATAGCTTTATTTTAGAAGTATAAGGGGATTTTCGCTGTTGATGATCATGACTTAGGGTATGCTTGGGGGGTGGTCCATCAAGTAGACACAGGAGATCATCCCCCTATAAGGTCTCAGCTAATCTGCCAATCAAGGGCAGTGGAAGACGTTGTCATTGATGAGATTGACAAGTTGCTAGAGCAAGGGATGCTTGAACCATCCAAAGGCCTGTGGGCTTCACCTATTCTAATTGTAAAAAGGAAGGATGGCACCAACCGCGTATTAATAGACTATTGGAAGGTCAACAGTATTAAAAAGGATTCATGTCCTTTGCCAAGAATTGATGATGCTTTGGATCGATTAGGGGGAGCCCATTATTTTTTTGTGATGGACTTGATATCAGGTCACTAGCAAATTGAGTTGCCCATGACAGAACAGGAAAAAATGTGCTGTAATCACCTCCAAAGACCTTTTAAACTGACGCGGATGCCTCAAGGGCTGTGCAACACCCCAGCTATGTTTCAGCAAGCTATGAATATTATTCTTGGTGACCTGAAACTTTCATACATCCTTGTATACCTTGATGATATTAACGTTTTCTCTCAAACCTTTTTGGAGTATCTCAACCACCTAGAAGCAGTATTCTGCTGTCTGGCTGAGGCAAACATTAAAATTAAACCTCAAAAATGTAGCATCTTTAAAGATCAGCTGAATACCTGTGTTTTGTGGTAGACTATAAAGGGCTGAAACTACAGCTGGATAAGGTGGAGGCCATCAGCAAAATGACTTCTCCCAATGGTAAGCGTGACATACAGGTATCTTTGGGAATGGTCAGTTACTACTGATGCTTTGTCCCTAATTTTAGCTGTATTAGGGGGCTGCTATTTGAGTTGTTAAAAAAGGACGCTGTGTTTAAATGGATGGAATGTTGTCAATACTCTTCCAATACACTGTGTACGGCATTGATCAGCACACTGGTGTTATGATATCTGTCAGGACTTTGGGGGAGGAGCACCAACCCAATCTTTTTTAACAGGGCCTCAAATCCCCCAGAAAGTTAAGAGTCCATCAAGGCCAAAGAAAAGCTAAAAACATAAAGGGCTTTGGAAGAAATGTAAATTTATTAAAAGGATCCTTGAGGTATTTATATGACCTTGAGGGATTGGGAAGGAAAGGAATCAGAAAGCTTTAGCATTGATTGCTGACAACAATCAAGAAAACAAACAAATAAAATTACAAGTGGAATGGGTGCATCCTCAGAATAAGTTGCCAGTACACCTGAAAGGGATAATTGATTTGGTGCAAGCACTGAAAGGGATTTCGCCATGACCCAATTAGTGTTCAGCATCCTCAGCATTAGTCACCGGTACTGGATTTGAATTAAATAATAATTTAATTATTGGGGCCAGTCCCCAATACTTTAGATCAGCCTTACCCCAAGTTAATGGGGAACCCAATCCAGCATTTTCCCATAGGCAGGTAAAGACCCCTGTTCAGGGCTTCCCCCAATTAAGGGAGAATCCTGACAGAGTCCCCTCCAAGCCTTGACTAGGGGTCAGAGCTAATGTGTGGGCAGTAGATCTGGCAGCAGGGAGGAATGGGCCAAGGCAGATGGCGCGGACATGACAGAGGGATCTGGTGAGTGTCATCAGGAGTGGCCCCAGCATTGGTGTAAAAGCTGGCTTTGGCATGGGGGCCAGCATCAGGATCAGCACCTGGCATCAGCACTGGGGCTGGCATCAGGAGGAGGTCCCAGCATCTGGAGCAACAACTGACATTGGCGCTGAGGCTGGCATCAGTGTGGAAGCTGGCATCAGGAGGAGGTCCTGGCATTGGGGTTGGCACCCTGCATCAGCGCAGGGGCCAGCATCAGCATGGGAGCTGGCATTGGGAGGAGGTCCCAGCATTGGTGCTGGGGCTGGCATCAGAGATGACACCCTAGTAACCTGGCTTGCCCTCGTGGGTCAGAGACCAGGGACCGCCCTCCCCCTTCCACTTTTAGCTCTCACTGAGAGCTCAGGTGCCCCTGTAGTGAGCACCATTGTTCGGACTTTGGGGGAGGAGCTCTAACCCAAACCCTATTAACAGGGCCCCAAAAACTCCAGCTAGTTAAGAGGCCATCTAGGCCCAAAGAAAAGCTAAAAATGGAAAGGGAATTGGAAGAAATGGTAAATTTACTAAAAGGATTCTTGAGGTATTTATATGACCCTGAGGGATTGGGAAGGAAAGGAATTGGAAAGTTTTGGCATTAATTGCTGACAACGATCAAGAAAACAAATGAATAAAATTACAAGGGGAATGGGCGCATCCTCAGCATAAGTCACCAGTGCTCCCAAAAAGGATAATAGATTGGGTGCGAGTGCTAAAAGGATTTCGCCATGACCCAATTTGAGTGGTCAGCATCCTCAGCATTAGTTGCTGGTGCCAAATTTGAATTAAATAATAATTTAATTATTGGGGCCAGTCCCTGATACTTTGGATTGGGCTTACCCCAAGTTAATGGGGAGCCCAATCCAGCATTTTCCCATAGGCAGGTAAATACCCCTGGTCAGGGCTTCCCCCAATTAAAGGAGAATTTTGACAATATCCAAACTTTGATCAGGAGTTTATTGTTCAGATGGATGCATCCCTCTCCACTGTTGGGGCTGTACTTTCTCAGAATGATGACGAGGGAGAGGAACATCTGGTAGCATAAAGTAGTTGAAGTCTGAACTGTCATGAGCATAATTATACTGTGACTGAGTGGGAGTGCTTAGCAGTGATCTACGCGCATAAGCAATCCAGAGTCTATCTGCATGGGGGTAAAGTTTAAATTCATAACAGATCACGTGTAATTATGCTGGTTGCAGAACCTAAAAGAATCAGAAGGCCATTTGGCTTGATGAGCTCTTAAGTTGCAGGCTTATGATTTTGAGATTCTCCATTGGCCAGGAGTAAAGCATCAGAACGCTGACTGTTTATCTCAATTGCCACCTGTTGCGGTAATGGCAGACCTCAGCGACATAATGTACAATAAGATGATCATCAAAAATATGATGATGAACTGCCCCAGGCGATCAAAGTGTTAATGAGATGCAAACAAATACCTTCCAATGGAATGGGGAACTGTACAAGCGGATTGACAATTCTATGGTGAATTTTCTGCGACTTTCAGCATGACCAGGAATCATTATGAGCGCTCACAGGGAAGTTGGATATGGTGTGATGCACAATACAATGGAGTTGTTGAGCCCTTGGTACTACTGGGAAATCATGAGCTTTGATTGCTCAAAACTATTTCCTGATGCCATCAGTGCCAAGTGGAGAAGTCATTCCGCTACAAGACTTCATACTGGGTGGTGAAACCATTTGCTTGCACACAATTTCCCTAGATGTCGTTGGTCCCTTGCCAACAGGAGCTAACTGGTGTAAGTACATTCTTGTGGCTATCAACAACTTGACCCAGTAGGTCAAAGCAAGGGCAATATGAGATTTGGGGGCAGTTACAGTGGCCAAGTTCTTGATGAAATGCATTATACAGCAACATGGATTCCCTCAGTTCATTCTCACTAATAATGAACCAACTTCACCTTGCACATCCTCCCCAAACTGAATGAGCTTATGGGAATCCGTGGGGTTCTGATGACCCCATACCACCCCAAATCTAATGGAATGGTCAAACTGGTGAATGGGACTCTGGTTAATATTCTAAAAAAATTAGTAATGGATTGACCTTCAAATTGTAGCTCTCTCATTTCCACTGCCATGTTTGCCTATAATATTAGTTACCATTCCGCCATGAGGAAGAGTCCCTTCCTACGACTATTTAGCTGACACCCAGACCTTCCGGCATTACTTTACTAATGTGTAGAAGACACTGGCGAAATGGAACCCTGCTGCTATTTGATTAACCTCATAAAAATTCTGATCAAACTGAATACTCAAGCATATTCCTTCAGCTTAGCCAAAAAGATCAGGAATCAGGCCATCAATCAGGTTGTCATAGTGGGCTGGCATCATTCAAGGAAGGCGATATTGGTTCTC
The DNA here is from genome assembly GCA_022478985.1 of Massospora cicadina. NCBI lineage: Eukaryota > Fungi > Entomophthoromycota > Entomophthoromycetes > Entomophthorales > Entomophthoraceae > Massospora > Massospora cicadina. The sequence continues at coordinate 2,039 of JAKSZP010001092.1, read as the reverse complement.
TTCCATGACCAACATGGATTTGGGTGGAAACACAAGCTAGCCAGTATTTGGACTTGTACATTTGAAGTTATAGAGAAAACTGGGGTCGACGAATATACCATCAAGGATCCTGCAAGTGGTTGATCATTAACCAGGTACATGGGAAGTTCCTCCAATCATACAAATAATAGGAGCCTTATCATCCAGTTAAGGAGGGGCAATGTTGCAATTCTGATATGACTGGATGATAATTGTGGGACCTCTAGGGAGGAATGGGAAGAATCCACTGAACATGAATATCAGTTACAATTATTCAAGTGCCTTAAGCTGAGGTGATATTGGGAAATAATGATTATTATTAGATCACCTCTAAATTAGGCGATAAGGTGATAAGGCAATGTCAATATTCAACAAATACAAAGTGAATCGCCTACAATTAGGGTGATAAGGATTAGAGAATAACAAGCTAAATTAGTGGAGAATTGGAAGAAGAGAATAGCCCAAGCTATGAGAGCAGTATCACCTGAAGCCGCTGTATATAAGTGAGATGGGCGATTGAGAGCAGGAGTTTGTTAATAGTAGAGAGAGAATGGGACAGCAAAAGGTCGCTGTATTTACTAAAAATAGATAAGAAATTGATTGGGGCAATTGCTCCTATTTTTTAAATATATTTTCAAGTGTTTCCAAAGGACTGACAATCCCACATTGTCTGTCTGTTGCTCAGTGGGTTTAACCTGTATGACCAACACAATGGATCCTAACAATACTATCCAAATTTATAACAGTCATTATGTTGGAATGGATGAAATCTTCCAAGATTTGATGTGAGTAATGGTAATTTGAGCGCCTCAAAATTAGGTGATATTGAGTTGTTGGAAATTCGCCTCAAATTAGGCGTTGTGAGATTAAAGAATGAAGAATTGATGAAACCAATGAGATATGGTGAATTGAATTACTAAGTCATGAAGCGGTATCATCAGAAGTTGCTATGATATAAGCGAGATGAGATTATTGAGGAGGGTAGGTTGTTAGTAGTTTAGAGTAAGAGGAAACAGCGATAATCTGCTGTATTTATTGTATTAAATAAAAAAAGTTGTGGGAGCAAGTGCTCCATATTTATTTGTAGTTTATTATGTTGTTTCAAGGATGATGATAATCACATTGTTGGTCCTAATTGCTCAGTGGGTTGAAACCTCTGCAAAATCCTGTGGCGTATCTCTGAGATACTGCCAATTTTATTCCAGTGGTGCTCACTACATGGTGACCATTGATTAATTATAAAATGATAAAAACTCAGTTGCCAGCTATGTTGCATCAATGTCATTTTGATAAATATTCTACTCAACACTCTGGTTCCATTGCCTATGTGGAGCTGAAACTGGCTTTGGACACTGTGCTTAAAAAACAAGATGAGCTTCTCCAGGAGGTTTGCTGTAATAAGCTGCCCCCATTCAATCATGAAGGTAATATTCATGAGTTCTTTAAGCAATTTGAAATTGCAACTGAAGAAGTCTCAGATTGACAGAGAGCAAAACTCTTGATTTTTTTCCTGGATGTTTAAAAGCTCTGATCAAGTCATCTGTTACCTTTCAGGAAGTTCCATTACGTACCAAGAAGTCAAAGAGACGGTGCTGTGGTTGTTCAATGAAACTGCAAAGATGACACAGCGGAAGGCCAAATTTTTGACCATTGGGTTCAGCGGAATGAGACCCTCACCACATTTGGTAAATAATTTACAGCCAAAGCTCACGTGCTAATTGGGGCCAGAATTTTATCCAAATCTGATGTGTGTATTGCAATTACTTCTGCTATGAAGCCATACCATGAGTTACATAATGTCATGACCCCACTGTTGGATGAAGATGAACCTTTGCTTAAAATTGTACAGTTTTTGCAACGTATATCAGCCAACTTCCCTCCACCTAATACTGAGCGGAATCCTTCTGCTATAACTGCTAAATCATCTTACTTGAAGAACTCTGATAGTGCAGAACATATTCCACAAAGTTACCCTCATCAGTTAAAATCCACCTCATACCTGCTTATTGTCCTCAGCCCAA